>AWOL01S0075551.1:10070-46357 GCA_000715115.1 Nicotiana otophora | reverse complement strand
TCCAGCCTGAGAGACTGCTGGTGCCATGGAAAATATGCCAGTCTGGGCCACACTCTCCATAAGGCCCACCAAACGGACCAAAGCGTCCTGAAGTAATGGGGTAGCAATGAACCCCTCCGGAACCTGAGCTGGTCCGACAGGAACAGTCTGGACTGGAACCTCCTCGTCAATCTCTATCTGAGGCTCCACTGCTCGGGCTGCTGCTCGGGCCCTAGGCTAAGCCCTGCCCCTGCCTCGGCCTCTGGCACGGCCTCAGCCTCGACCTCTGCCCGCGTAGGAGCTATCACTGGAGGCTATGGCTACTACTCAACTGAGGAAGCAGTACGTGTTCTCTCCATCTGCGAGAGAATAAGAGTAGAAGATTTCAATCAGTATTGAGAAAGCAAAATCCCACGACAAGGAAGAATAGAAGTGAAACGTGTTCCTAAACTTTATAGCCTCTAGAAGATAAGCACAGACGACTCTGTACCGATCCTCCAAACTCTACTAAGCTTGCTCGTGAATCGTGAGACCTATGTAACCTAGTGCTCTGAAACCAACTGCCACAACCCGAAATTTCCCACTGACGAGACCGTGATGACGCCTAACATTTCACTCGTGAGACAAACCAATGTTAGAGAATCATTAAACCAATTCCTTATTTCCATTTAGTAAATAATAATAAATAACTAAAATAAAATATAATAAGTGCGGAATATCATAAAACTGTATTAATTACTACCACCCAGATCTGGAGTCACAATTTACTAGCATTCTAGCATTTGCTACAAGTAATAGTATGAAAGAAATACAACTGTCTGAATGAAATAAAATAGTAGGACATAAAAAGATAGACGGGGACTTCAAGGTCTGTGAACATCGACAGATCTACCTTGAGTCTCCGGACAACGGACCAATCGCAAATCTCAATCAACCTGAGCCGGTATCAAAATCAGCACAGAAAGTGCAGAGTGCAGCATCAGTACAACCGACCCCATGTACTGGTAAGTGTCGAGCCTAACCTCGACGAAGTAGTGACGAGGCTAAGGCAAGGCACCTACAATCAACCTGTACAATTTAACAGTGTATACGCAAATAACACGAATAAAGAACTAAACAGGAAATGTCAGGAGGGGAGACATACTGAGGAGAATACAGATAAAGAACTACAACAGAATAATCACCGGAGCAGTCAATATACCAATACAGTAAAGAAAAATGCACGACATCACCCATCGTGCTTTTACTCTCAATCTCACCATAAAATTAATAGAAACGACAGGGCATCACCCTTCATGCTTTTACTCTCATATCATGGTACGGCATCACCCTTCATGCATTAAAAATCACAATATGTCACGACATCACCCTTCGTGCATTAAAACTCACAATATGGCACGACATCACCCTTCGTGCATTAACACTCACAATATGGCACGGCATCACCCTTTGTGCATTAACACTCACAATATGGAACGGCATCATCCTTCGTGCATTAACACTCTCCCTTACCATAATGTAATGCATGAATAACAGCAGGGAGATAGAATAACAAGTACAAACCTTACTTCAACAATTAGTTCCATAATATCAATCTCAACTTTCAAATAAAAACTCAATTATCACCAGAAAATTCCGTAAACATGATAAGAACAATAATTTAAACAGCACCAGTATAACACATAGCAATTTGGCATAGGAATAAGACAATATAAGAAAACAGAGAAACATGGAAAATAAGTAAATTGGCAGCGCATAAGTACTCGTCACCTCACATATACGCCGCTCACATGAATTTCACTCAGCAAATAATCTAAGGTTCCTAATTCCCTCAAGTCAGGGTTAGACACAACACTTACCTCGCTCTGAAGGTCACTTAATTCTAAATCACAGCTTTTCCTTTTGAATTCACCTCCAAACCACTCGTATCTATTCAAAAATGACTCAATAATATCAAATATTTCTAAAGGAATCAATTATATTTCATAAATTAAATTTTCCAATTTTTCCTCCAAAAAGTCGAAACATCGACCTCAGGCCCGCTTGGTCAAAACCCGAGGTTCGGACCAAAATCGTTTTACCCATTCACCCCCGAGCCCGAATATGTAATTATTTTGGAATCCGACCTCAAATTGAGGTCTAAATCCCCAAATTTCCAAAATTCATATTTTCTACCCTAACCCCTAATTCTACCATGAAAGCTCTAGATTTTAGGTTGAAAATTCAAGAAATGTAATGGGTAACTGAAAGAAAATGGTTTAGAATCACTTACCAACAATTTGGGGAAGGAATGACTCTTGAAAAATCGCCCCTCGCCATTTGGTTTTTGAGAAAAATGAGTTTTTTGGCAAAAATCCCGTTTTGGATTCTGTTAAGTGCTGGGCGACAGAGCTCATCGCGTTTGCGAGAGCACTGTCGCATTCGCGAAGTGTATGGCCTGCCAAGTATTCACGTTCGTGAGGCAGTGCTCGCATTCGCATAGGCTACCCTTCCCTAGTCTTCGCATTTGCGAGACATTGCTCGCGTTCGCGATGAAGAAAGGCTGACTCCCCCTCCTCAGTACCTAACGCTACGCGTTCGCGATGGGCTTGTCGCATTCGCGAAGGGTAACGCCCCCATCGCTTCATGTTCGCGACCAAGCCTTCGCGTTCGCGAAGAAGAAATCCTTAGCTGTCCAGTTTACTCTTTGCGTTTGCGAGAGTACCTTCGCGAACGCGAAGAAGGACATACCAGAACACAGATTCTGTAGAAAAACTAGATTTCCAAAGTCCAAAACATCTTGTGGCCTATCTGAAACTCACCCGAGCCCTCGGGGCTCCAAACCAAACATGCACACAAGTCTAAAAACAACATAAGGACCTGCTCGCGCGATCAAATCGCCAAAATAACACCTAGAATTCTAAATTTAGCACCAATTCAAATGAAATTCTCAAGAACACTTTAAAATTTCTATTTTCTCAACTGGATGTCCGAATCACGTCAAATCAACTCTGTTTCTCACCAAATTTCACACACATGTCTTAAATATCATAATGAACCTATACCAGGCTCCGGAATCAAAATATGGACCCGATACTAACAATGCCAAATATCAATCAATTCTTAAAAACAAATAATTTCCAAACTTTTTAATTTTTATCAAAAATTCATAACTCAAGCTAGGGACCTCCAAATTCGATTCTGGGCATACGCCCAAGTCCCATAATTCGATACGGACCTACTGAGACCATAAAAGCACGGATTCGGGGCCCGATTACCAAAAATATTGACCGAAGTCAACTAAAATCAACTTTTAAGGTAAAAAATCTTATTTTCATTAGTTTTAAACATAAAAGCTTTCTGGAAACGTGACCGGACTGTGCACGCAAATCGAGGAGGGTACAAATAAGATTTTTAAGGCTTAAGAGCGCATATTCGAGTTCTAAAATATAAGATGACCTTTTGGGTCATCACAATACTGTACATCATGAGGAAGATTCATCTCTATGCTTGTATGTCATGTGTGCATGTCAATGCGATGCAACTCAGTGATAAAATCATATGTATACTCTCAGAGTATCATTTCACTCAGTCCTCCCCATCACTCATTCCTCACATTCACTCAGTCCTCACAGTCACTCATGCCTCACAGTCACTCAATCCTCCGAAATCACTCGGCACTCGCACTCAGTAGGTACCTACACTCACTGGGGTGTGTACAGACTTCAGAGGGGCACCTTCAGCCCAAGCGCTATAATCTGCACGGACAACTCACATGCTATAGTATCAATATCTAGATCCGCACGGACAACTCACGTGCTATAGTATCAATATCTTGATCTGCACGGACAACTCACATGCTATAGTATCAATATCTAGATCCGCACGGACAACTCACGTGCTATAGTATCAATATCTTGATCTGCACGGACAACTCACGTGCTATAATAAGCCAATCTAGCATGCTGCGATGTGTAGCCCGATCCCATAATTATCCTCACAATCAGGCCCTTAACCTCACTCAGTCATAAATCTCTCCAGTCTCTTGGGCTCACAATGTCATGAAAATAGCCCGAAAATGATGATAAGATGTATCAATAAATAACAACAGAGACTGAGATATGATATGTAATGACATGAACATGACTGAGTATGAATTTTCAATTTAGAACAAATAATTCACAGTAATACGACCTTTGTGGATCCCAATAATATTGCACATAGCCTCAACATGATTTTTAATATGATTCTCAGCTCAATTTCTTTAGCACATAAAACTAAATAGAAAATGCCAAGATTATTTGACTACAAAATTTTACGAAAATAATTATGTCACAATTTCTATGGTACACGCCCACACGGCCATCACCTAGCATGTGCGTCACCTCCCAACAATTCACATAATACATATATTCAGGGTTCATACCCTCAGCTACAAGATTAGAAGAGTTACGTACCTCACCCCCGTAATTCTTTATTCCGTTATGCCCTTGCCATGAGAATTGGTCTCTGAAAGCCTCGTATCTAGCCACAATTAATTCAATTCAATTAATACCAATTATTGTAATTAATTGCACAAGGAAATACTAATATTTGCCAATAAAATATGAAAGTAACTCAAAAATTGCCAGTGGGACCCATATCTCGGAACCCGACAAAAGTTACAAAATGTGAACGCCCATCCAACCACGAGTCCAACCATACAAAGTTCACCAAATTCCGACATCAACTCGACCCTCAAATCTTCAATTAAAGTCATTGGAGATTTTTACCATTTTCAACCCAATCTTTACCCATTTGAACTCAACAATCCTTCCATAAACCTTATTGATATGTATAAATAATACTATTACACCTAAGAATCATACTCTTAATTACCCATTTTTACCCAAACTCGAAATTGAAGACTAGGGTTTAAAACCTTATCTCTTGGGTGAAGATCTTGGGATATTTCCTTGTTGGATTTCAAAGCTTGAACAAGATCTTGATAAACAAAGCAGTTGAGCTTCTTCCTCTCTCTAGAACACTTTCCCTTCTCTCTAAAAATGTCAGATATTTGCTCCAAAATGAGTCCCAAAGCCTATTTATCAAAATGGGGTTGGATTATGAAAATAGAAAAATTAACCCTCTGAAAGCAGGTTTGCAGTCGCATAATGGACAACAGAATAGGTATGCGGGTCGCAAAATGCACCACAAAATCGATGCCTAGAAATGGGCTTCACTGGACAGGTCTGCGACCATTTTGTGGTCGCATAACTACTTCTGCGATCGCATAATGGTTCTGCGTTCGCAACATTGGTCACAAAATTGCATTTTTCCAACCTTTGATAATTGGGTCATAACTTCTTGTAGGAATGTCCAAATGATGAACGGTTTGAAGCGTTAGAAACTAGACTCGAAGATCTTTCATTTGATAGGTAATACACTATATAACACTTCGTATCCTGAGAGGTATTCTTATTTGAAGTTAGGTCTTGTGCGAACTCACTTGAAACTTTAGTCTAATATGAAATTTCCAACTTCTACATTCGATGCCGAAACCTATCGAATCAAGTCCGCTCAAATTTTGCACACAAGTCATAAATGACATAACTGACCTATACAAATTTCCAGAATCGGATTCCGACCTCGATATAAAAAAGTCAACCCCTCGGTTAAACTTTCCAAAAATTCAATTTTCGCCATTTCAAGCCTAATTCTACTATGGACCTCCAAATAATTTTTCTGACACGCTCCTAAGTCCAAAATAACCATACAGAGCTATTGGAATCATCAGAATTCAATTCCGAGGTCGTTTACACAAAAGTGAATATCCTATCAACTTTTCCAACTTAAGTTTTCAATTATAAGACTAAGTATCTCATTTTACTCTGAAATCCTTTCGGACCCGAACCAACTAGCCCGATAGGTTATAAATTAACTGTAAGGCATAAATTGAGCAGTAAATGGTGGAACAGGACTGTGATACTCAAAATGACCGGCCGGGTCGTTACATTCTCCCCTACTTAAACATGCATTCGTCCTAGAACGTGCCAAGAGTTGTTCTTAACCTTCAAATCTCTATTCCACCTTACCACGCACATACCTGGGGGTGATCTCACGTCACCCTATTCTATATAAGCCTGACCACATAACATAACTGAAAAGCATTAATTTAACCTTAGCATAAAAACCATGGAGCCAAATTTCTAACATCCCGAATTATTTTCAAGTCCCGAATCTCACATCTACACATTGTATAAGCCTGAACAAGTTGTATCCAGCCATAACCATAATCCCAAATATAATCACATAACATACTACATAGCTCGCATACTCGTAGCACCATTTCTGATCACAATAACTACTCAAAACCAACTAAGTACTAGTACAAACCCTGCATTCAACAGAACCTCATTCTGAAACCTTCGTACACTGCCAATGATGAAAGAAACAATCAAAAACTCATAACCACTCATCATATCAACTAGCCATGGAGCTCTCTCGTCCCAACCAGAACCATAATCCTCTCCTAAGCCGACTTTCAATATTATCCTCTCGAATATACCATAATCAAGCTTGATAGTACCAATTCTAGGTCCAATGACCTTATATTATTAAACACAACTATCCCACAGACATGCCTCATCAATATAACTCAAGCCACAACTGCACAATCTGTGTACCCAAATATGGGAGATGTCTCAAGGAAGAGAACTGTATTGCAAGTTCAACAAGTACCACCACAATCGCAATGTTACAACCAACCCCTCAAATTTCGTGAAGAGGATTACCATAGGTGCATGTGAAAAATTATAGAGGAAGGAAATTAATAGATCTGATAAATTATTATAGAAATAAAATTCCCACACACGGCACGGACAACTCACGTGCCAATAATATGAATCGCTCGGCATGGTCACAGGCCTCCAGTCCCAGCATATCATACAGGAGCAATTAAACAAGTACACTTGTATATGATAATGAAAATAAATTCGCATGCTCCTGACTGGTATAAATAACACGCCATAGTGTAAGTATGTGCAAAGTCTGCTATCACACTTCAAATTGGCAATTTGTTTTTAACGCATAATTGTTAACTACCCCATTTATTTAGGGAACCATCTTCTTTGTAGCCTCAAGTATAGCCCAGATAGTTCTCAACAAAGGTACGAATACGGGAAACGTTATAACTTTACGCTTAACAGTCAACTCTAGGCATATAATAGCCTAAGCATCTTTTTGAGTATGAATACTTGCTCTAATGACCGCACATGGGCTCAAACCTCACATATATGCGCACTCATAGCGCATAGCTATCACAAATAATTAACGCAACTAGTGCCTCTACCGAGTTTTAAATAAACTAGTCACCTCAAATAGGTCGCAACCCCGAAATAATATACTTATGAGAACTCCCAGTCTCCAAATTTATCGAACACATGAATCACCGTAACTGATCCCAACTCCAGCACTAAAATGACTAACACATCTTCCATTCACGATAATCCCATGAGGAATACTTTCATAATTCTTCTGTTCCACATAGCAATAATTTGAATATCAGCAGTCTATCAACCAGGTGAGTACTGCAATACCGATGAACATCCGTAAGTCAAAACACAACGCACCTTCTGAAATGCGCACCCTTATCAGGAATTACCGAGCAGTTATAACATTCATCAAAATATTTGAAACTGACCATGATGTCCAACATTCGTTACCTTCTCTTCAAGACTGAATTGTCACCTTGTACATGTAAATCATAACCCCGCACAACATAGCACATCTATTGTGCCATCATATGACAAGCATAAAAATTCCATTATCAACTCTGAGTCACCAGCGAATTATATACCTGGTTAGTTAGAAACCTTCCTTTTGCTTCCTTCCAGGAGGAAATCACAATACACAATACGTTTCCCATACCAGTAGAAAATATCTGGTTCAAACCATGGTAGAAACCATCAAGAACACTTTGAAATCCATCTGCACATAACCAAGCTATTAGAACTAAATTCCTCTAACTCGACCAAACCACGTAGGTCACCAAACCCGAGAATATTGCCACCAAAACATCTGTAAAGTCACACCACATTATAATTACCCCTATAAATACCACAACCGAAACACTCACTATGAAAATACCTCATGTGAACTTAAAATTGTTCTTTTATATTTCTTATACCGGAATATAGAATCCATAGTCATACAGAATTACCGCGAGCCTCGACACCATCAAACGCAAATCTCATATTCTATCCATACACAAGTCCGGAATTTTTTTCAATTACTATATATAAATCTCTGACCCATTAGAACCTTCTCAGGAGTTACCCACTCGGATCAAAATTGAATTGCACCGCCTAAACGGGCCAAAAGACACACGCCCCATTAGCGCAACAACACTCAAAGAAATAACCATGCCTTAACACCACTGGCCAAATTCATATTCCATGCGCACTACATTCTTCGTAATTTACAACTTAATAATTTCATGATTTTTCTTATTTTTGTAAGTGCAATATATCCCGTATTCAGGAAATTTCCCTATTCGAGTCATCCTCGATCTCAGCCTCTGCAGTCATAACTACTCCACAAGTATGTCTCGGACCAAAACTTAATTTAACATATAACCATGAAATCGAATTGTCAATAGTAGGCTCCCCCACTTGGCTCAAATACATAGATCAAGACATTCAATAGTTCACAATACTCATATTCAATTACTGCCATAACACCGTAGTGAGATTTAACTAAATTCTTCCCAAGCTCCTGCATCACAACCTATATGGTACCTAAAATCGTCTACTAAGCTCGCCTTCATTCTCGTGACGGTCAGGTCAACTTTCTTGACCAATTCAAATTCAAATCCCAATACATCTGCCCTACTGGTAGAAAAGAAGATTCTCCATACAACATTATAAAGATCACACCTCTGTAGTTTATTCCACAGGTGATAACCCGCATGTTTAGCCTCAAACTGGCATATTTATATACCCTTTTTACTGCCACAACTCTTACGTAATCACTTAACCTTCATGAGTTTGAACTCATCAACAAGACATGAAAATGTAATTTGTTCCACAATTACACCACGTAAAAGATCCTTCAACACATTCATAACTCGAGACTCTATGTCAAATGCCCAATAGTCCCTTTTTACATACTTTTTATTCCATCACTTTCAAACCATCCGAATACATCCCGCGGTCACAATAAAATCATTATATGGCCACTCAGTCATTCCACCACTCATCGAGCCATAAATGCCACTCGTAGGGTCATTACAGGACATATGAGTCAAAATTGTACAAGTTACAACTAAAGCTACCGAGCTTAAACTACGGTCTAACCATGGCCTCAAGTCCTCCAGACTGGCGCATCACCAAAACACAGAATACACATCTTGAACCTCGTTCATATAATCACAAGTCGGAGATGAACAACTGATACAGAGCGCTCATGTGCACATACGAATTCGTGGAAGAAATTCAAAGAGTTATGTCTCAAGCTGAATCAATTTCGCACGATAAGGAAAGAAATATGGGAAGTATATATCTTAAATGACTTGTAGCCTCTCGAAGATAAGTATGGACGTCATCATACCGATCCGCAAGACTCTACTAGACACTTGCTTATGACTTGTAGAACCAACTAGTTGTGATGGCATCTAAACCAACCCGCTAGGTAAGCCAATTACCAACTATCCAATTCCAATAAAATTAATAAGGCAATTTAAGTAAATAAAGATCTTAATCTTATACATTCCCCAAGAACTGGTAGTACAAATCATGAGCTTCTAAGAATAGAATTTACAAATCTGGTATGAAATAATACATCATCTGTTCGAAATGTACATGAACAGATTGTTATAAATCTAAGGCTACCATGAACAAGAGGCAGCTACAACCGGAACGCAAGTACATCTTCAGATCCAGCTCCCAATGAACGCAACAACATCAACAACCAACATCTGCACATAAAGTGCCAAAGTGTAGTATGAGTACAACCGACCCCATGTACTCAATAAGTAACAAACCTAACCTTAGGTTGAAAGTAGTGACGAGCTTTTACCAAGGTCGGGTCCAAAACCAATAGTCCACAACAATATCCTGAAAAAATCTCATAACAATAAAATTGAGGCAGCACATAGAATAACTCAATAATAAAATGCTCAGTTCGTTCACAGTTCCGAAAAAATAAATATTTTCTTTTCAAGTATAATAGTAAAAACTAAATTATTTTCATTGAAATCACCAAAATATGAGTAAGTCTGAAAACTGTGATTTTCCCAAAATCCTTTCGACAATAAATGAGATATTTTATTTTCTTTCCAGATAACCCGTATAAAATAAATGAATCGCTATGCACATCTATCAACATGTGTGAGAAATCATGAATGATGTGATACTGTATAGCATGAGGAAAATCCATCTCTATGCCTGTATGTCATATGTGCATGTCAAAGCGGTGCAACTCAGTGATAAAATCATATGCATACTCTCAGAGTATCATTTCACTCAGTCCTCCCATCACTCAGTCCTCACAGTCACTCATGCCTCACAGTCACTAAATCCTCCCAAATCACTCGGCACTCACACTCAGTAGGTACCTCCGCTCACTAGGGGTATGTACAGACTCCGGAGGGACTCCTTCAGCCCCAGCGCTATAATCTGCACAGACAACTCATGTGCTGCACGGACAACTCACATGCTATAGTATCAATATCTGGATCCCACACGGACAACTTACGTGCTATAGTATCAATATCTGGATCCACACGGACAACTCATGTGCTATAATAAGCCAATCTGGCATGCTACGACATGTAGCCCGATCCCATAATTATCCTCACAATCAGGCCTTCGACCTCACTCAGTCATCAATGTCATGAAAATAGCCCGAAAATAATGATATGATGTATCAATAAACAACAACAGAGACTGAGATATGATATGTAATGACATGAATATGACTGACTATGAATTTTCAATTTAGAACAAATAATTCAAAACAATATGACATTTGTGGGTCTCAATAATACTGGCACATAGCCTCAACATAATTTTTAATATGATTCTCAGCTCAATTTCTTTAGCACATAAAACTATATAGAAAATGCCAAGATTATTTGACTACAAAATTTCACGAAAACAATTATGTCACAACTTCTATGGTGCACGCCCACACGCCCGTCACCTAGCATGTGCGTCACCTCCCAACAATTCACATAATACATATATTCAGGGTTCATACCCTCAGCTCCAAGATTAGAAGAGTTACTTACCTCAACCCCCGTAATTCTTTATTCCGCTATACCCTTGCCACAAGAATTGGTCTCCGAAAGCCTCGTATCTAGCTACAATTAATTCGATTCAGTTAATACCAATTATTGTAATTAATTCCATAAGGAAATACTAATTTTTACCAATAAAATACGAAATTAACTCAAAAATCGCCCCTGGGGACCATGTCTCGGAACTCGACAAAAATTATAAAATATGAACGCCCATCTAACCACGAGTCCAACCATACAAAGTTCACCAAATTCCGACATCAACTCGACCCTCAAATCTTCAATTAAAGTCATTGAAGATTTTTACCATTTTCAACCCAATCTTTACCCATTTGAATACAACAATCTTTCCATAAACCTTACTGATATGTATAAATAATACTATTACACCCAAGAATCATACTCTTAATCACTCATATTTACCCAAACTCGAAATTAAAGACTAGGAGTTAAAACCTTACCTCTTGGGTGAAGATCTTGTGATATTTCCTTGTTGGATTTCAAAGCTTGAACAAGATCTTGATGAACAAAGCACTTGAGCTTCTTCCTCTCTCTAGAACACTCTCCCTTCTCTCTAAAAATGTCAGATATTTGCTCCAAAATGAGTACCAAAGCCTATTTATCAAAATGGGTCGGGTTATGGAAATAAAAAAATTAACTCTCCGAAAGCAGGTCTGCGGTCGCATAATGGACCGCAGAATGGGTATGCGGGTCGCAAAATGCAAAGCAAAATCGATGCCTAGAAATAGGCTTCACTGGACAGGTCTGCGACCATTTTGCGGTTGCATAACTACTTCTGCGATCGCATAATGGTTCTGCGATCGCAAAATTGGTCGCAAAATTGCATTTTTCCAGCCTTTGGTAATTTGGTCATAATTTCTTGTAGGAATGTCCAAATGATGAACGGTTTGAAGTGTTAGAAACTAGATTCGACGATCTTGCATATGATAAATAATACACTATATAACACTTCGTATCCTGAGAGGTATGATCATTTGAAGTTAGGTCTTGTGCGAACTCACTTGAAACTTTAGTCTATTATGAAATTTTCAACTTCTACATTCGATGCCGAAACCTAACGAATCAAGTCCGATTGACCTCAAATTTTGCACACAAGCCATAAATGACATAACTGACCTATCCAAATTTTCGGAATCGGATTCCGACCTCGATATCAAAAAGACAAACCCTCGGTCAAACTTTTCAAAAATTCAATTTTCGCCATTTCAAGTCTAATTCTACTATAGACCTCCAAATAAATTTTTGGATACGCTCCTAAGTCCAAAATAACTATATAGAGCTATTGGAATCATTAGAATTTAATTCTGAGGTCGTTTACACAAAAGTGAATATCCTATCAACTTTTCCAACTTAAGTTTTCAATTATGAGACTAAATGTCTCATTTCACTCTGAAATCCGTCCGAACCCAAACCCATTAACCCGATAGGTTATAAATCAACTGTAAGGCATAAATTGAGCAGTAAATGGTAGAACAGGGTTGTGATACTCAAAACGACTGGTCGGGTCGTTACAAAAGTTATATGTCATATTCAGTTGCTAATACTCCAAATAAAATAAAGTTCATAATGAGTAGAGTCTATGGCATGCATGAAGCATAATAGACTAATCGGTTCCAAAGATAAAACTCCTGGAAGAAGGAGAGGATTAAATGTTCAAGATGGTCATAATAAGGAGGCAAGTGCTCTAGAAGAGCACCACGACATAACACTTCATAAGACCTCATGGGAGAGGCTCATGTACCTGAAAATAATAAGATAAAGAGATCTCAATAAGTTATGTCTTTATTGGGTAATATTACAACCGATATAAAATGATCGTCGACAATATTGTTAATATTATGTAGCGCTCAATATTATTAATATTGACGAGGATCTTGAGCTCAAATCTGTCATGAAATTTGGACAGATAAATGATTGGCCAAATGAAAAATACGCAATAAAAATTGATTTTACCTGAAAAATATAAAGTTGGACGGATAATCCCAACACCTGAAAGTATAAAGCCAGTGGAGGTATAAATGTGTTCTTGTGCGGAAAAAAAAGGTCAAGTCGGTAGACATAAAGACGACTTGTGTCACAAGAAAATTTGTAAAATCACGGCATTGATTATATAGAGACGTGTTCTCCTGTGGTGGATGTCGTCATTTCAGGTTTTAATCTGGCAATATAAGAAAAACGTGATATACGTATAATGAAAATCATTGAAGGATGTAAATTATTCTGAAGCATATTAAGGTTTCCGAAAAATTTATTAAATAAAGCTTCAAAAATCCTTATACAGATTGAAACAATCAGGGCGCATGTGGTATAATCGTCTGAGTGAGTACCTGTTGAAAAAATGGTACAAGAATGATTCAATTTGTCCTTGTGTCTTTATAAAAAGATCTGTATCTAAATTTGTTATAATCGGCATGTATGTTGATGATTTAAATATCATTGGAACTTCTATGGAGCTTCCTAAAGCAGTTGACTATTTAAAGAAAGAATTTGAAATGAAAGATCTTAGAAAGACAAAATTTTGTCTTGGTCTACAAAATGAGTATATGAAAGATGGAATTTTTGTCCATCAATCAGCATACACTAAAAAGATTTTAAAGCGATTCTATATGGATAAAGCACATCCATTGAGTACCCCGATAGTTGTGAGATCACTCGATATAAATAAATATCCATTCCGATCTCATGAAAATAATGAAGAGCTTCTTGGTTCCGAAGTACCATATCTTAGTGCAATTGGTGCACTAATGTATCTTTCTAACATTACAAGGTCTGATATAACTTTTTCAGTTAATGTCTTAACAAGATATAACCATGCTCCTACAGGGAGATATTAGAATGGAATCAAACACATATTGTTGTATCTAAAAGGGACTACCGATATGGGATTATTTTATGGCAATGATTGCAGTCCCGATCTTGTTGGTTATGCCGATGCTGGGTATTTATCTAACCCACACAAGACTCGATCTCAAACAGGCTATGTGTTTACATATGGAGGCACTGTCATATCTTGGCGATCGACTAAACAATCAATCGTGGCTACTTCATCTAATCATGCTGAGATAATTGCTATTCATGAAGCAAGTCGAGAATGTGTATGGTTGAGGTTTATAATACACCTTATTCGAGACAAATGTGGTTTGAAGTGTGACAAACTACCCACAATTTTGTATGAAGACAATGCAGCATGCATAGCCCAATTGAAGGGAGGATTCATAAAAGGGGTAGGACAAAACACATTTCACCAAAGTTATTTTTCATACATGATCTTCAAAAGAATGGTGATATTAATGTGCAACAGATCCGTTCAAGTGATAATATGGCTGATTTGTTCACCAAATCTCTACCGACGTCAACCTTCAAGAAACTAGTGTACAAGATTGGGATGCGAAGGCTCAAGGATGTGAATTGATGCTCTCATTGGGGGAGTTAATATGCGTTGTACTCTTTTTTCCTTACACGGTTTTGCCCCACTGGGTTTTTCTTGCAAGATTTTTAACAAGGCAACCAAAAGGCGTATTTCTAAACATGTGTACTCTTTTTCATTCACTAGGATTTTTTACAATTGGGTTTTTTCCTCATAAAGTTTTAACGAGGCATATTATCTATGGACATCCAAGGAGGAGTGTTATAAGAAAAATCAAATTATGGTGGATGTCTACTCTTCCTCCATGATCTTCTCAAATACTTAATGACATATTCAATAACATATTTTTCTTCACTTTTTATACCTGTATAAATATCGTTTAATAGATAGAAGAATACACACAATTGAAGAAAAATAAGAATCTCTTATCCCTTTCTCTCTATATCTCTTAACTTGTTTTTCCTTATTTTATATCGTTACTTTATCTATATTTTTTAGCACATTTTTTCTTATTTTATATCGTTACTTTCATAATATATATATATATATATATATATATATATATATATATATATATATATATATATGAAGTTTTACAATAAATCCCAATAGTTAAACCAAAAGAAACAGAAAAAAGTTTTAGATGACAAAGTTTCACGTGACATTATTTGGTCAACTTTCAGTTCTCACCATTCTTAACAATGTACGAGAAATACAGCCGATCAAAACAAGAACCAAAAACAGAAACAAAAATCTGAGATCTAGTCATAACACAGTTGCACAGTTCAGTCGCTAAATCACTATCTAATTCCATGGTCAGTTGTTTAAACTCTGTAGAAAACATGCCCATGGTTCCAAGATTTCTCCATAGCCAAAACCGTCTCAAAGATCTTCTCTTACTCTTCTCCACACTAGTCATTTTCTACTTAATCTTCCTTCTTCACCATCTCCACACCCCTAAAACCACCTTCATCCCTAACCCCGACTATACCCCCACCACTCCACCCCCCTCCACTAATCTCTCTCTTTCACATCTCTTTTTCTCTATAGCCGCTGCTTCTTCTTCTTTCTCTCTCCGTCTTCCTTATATTAACCTTTGGTACAAACCCAATTCAACAAACGCTGTAATTTTCCTCGACACCCCAATTTCAAGTACTCCTTCTGTTTCTTCACCTGCAATTCTTGTTTCCTCTGATACTTCGAATTTTCCTTATTCTTTCCCTTCTGGTCGTCGTTCAGCAATTCGGATTGCTCGTATTGTTAAAGATACTTTTGACTTAGCTAAAAATGTAAACTTTTCGAACACCCGTTGGTTTATTTTTGGTGATGATGATACTGTTTTTTTCACGGAGAATTTGGTTAGTGTTTTGTCGAAATATGATTATGAAAAGTGGTATTATGTTGGGTATAATTCTGAGAGTTATGAGCAGAATGAGAAGTATTCTTTTGATATGGCATTTGGGGGTGGTGGGTTTGCGCTAAGTGCTCCTTTGGCTAAGGTTTTGGCTGGAGTTTTGGATTCTTGTTTGATGAGGTATCCTCATTTGTATGGAAGTGATTCTAGGGTTTTTTCTTGCTTAGCTGAGCTTGGAGTACGTTTGACCCATGAACCTGGATTCCATCAGGTTAATTCATTTTAACTTTATTACTCAATTTTGTTTCTGGGGTTTATTTTTCATTAGCTGCTGCTTCTTTTCATTTGTCCTTGAGCGAGGGTCTTCAGAAACAACCGACTCTACCTCCACAAGGTAGGGTTAAGGTTTGCGTACATACTAGCCTCCCTAGACCACATTTGTGGGATTATACTGGGTATGTTGTTGTTGGTGGTGGTGGTTTATATTTCATTAATAAAACTTGAAGTACAAAGTTTGAAATAGACCAAGATGGAATTTTGGAGCTGGTTTTAATGAGATGAACTTACTGGACGATCTTAAGATTCATTTATTAGATTTATGTATTCCTAATTTGGTAAAAGCATGAGGGAATTTATAAACCGTGTTAGTGCTATGTTAAATAGTTAATTGATTTGTGAATGAATCCTTTTTGTCAAGTTGATGTATGTGTTATCATAGTATCAGAGGGAAATGTTTGATCTTTTCATATCTTTTGGTTGATTTGATTGGCAGCCCATTGAAATTATGGACACTTTGTTTAGCATGTTTTCAAAGGAAAATTTTTTCTCTTATTTTCCTTCAATAAAGTCATAGTTCTGCAATTGCAATAAATAGTTGAAGTCAGACTTGCTCCCATAGAAATAGTGTTTTAGGCTCTTTGTTATATTTATATGTTTTTCGTATGCAGCCATTTGCAAGCTTATGAGTCTAGCCTCAAAGTTTGTTTCTTTGCTTATGGAAGTTTAAGGGATAGCCTTTTGACGGTGCACATCAAACTATGGAAACTCTGTTTAGCATGTTTTCAAATTTTTTTCTCTTATCTTTTTGTTCAATAAAATTTGAATGCAAACTTAGGGCTTAACAACCCCTTCAGCAAAGAAATTGTGCACCACCCTGACCAAGTTGGCAAATTTAATAGCATTGGCAGTTCAAGTGAGGCTAGTTTCGATAGAAATACTGAATTTATGTGTTTTATATTTATGTGTTCTTGGCATGCTGCCTTTTTGTGAACTTATGAGTAAACCTAACATCAAAGTTTGTTTCTTTGCTTATGGAAGTTATATGGACCAGCCTTTTTTGGGTGCAGTTGAGAGTATATAGGCCACCTAGGATGTTCTTAATTTTAGTTTGTATATGAAGCTAAAGTTGCTTTCATTAATAGGTTGATGTTCGAGGAGATCTATTTGGTATCCTTTCCGCACATCCATTATCACCTCTGTTATCACTTCATCACTTGGATGCTGTGGAGCCACTTTTTCCTGGCATGACCAGGATTGCAGCCACGGAGCATCTTTTCCAAGCTGTCTATGCTGATCCAGCTAGGATTTTGCAACAAACAGTGTGCTACGACAAGTCCAACTTGCTGACAGTTTCGGTTGCATGGGGTTACGCGGTTCAGGTGTTTGAAGGGAACGAACTTCTTCCAGATCTCCTCTCACGGCAGCCAACATTTAGACCATGGAAAAGGGGTAAAAGTGTCACTGCAAAATATATGTTCAACACTAGAGTCTTCCCCAGTGATTCATGCAAAAGACCTGCGGTCTACTTCTTGCAAAATGTTCTTTCTAGTAGAGATGGCATATGGACTGAATATGTAAGACACGATGGGAACTGCATAAGAAGTAATCCGACAAAAGAACTAGTAAAGATAAGAGTCTTCTCGCAGAAGCTAGCCTTTGATGCTGAACAGGTACTCTGCTTGCATGTAAACCCTGAACTTTGTTTATATTGTTTTGCTATTGTTGCTGCTCCTTCCTTTGTGGTGTATTATTATCTTGCGCTTCCTCTGCTGAACATCTGAGTTTCCTGAATCAGTTGAAGGCGCCCCGTCGATCATGCTGTGACATTTCATCACCTATCAATGAGACGACGATAATTGGTATTAGACAATGTGGGTATGATGAGTTGATCTCGATGCAAACGTAGAAAGATCCTCGAAATTGCTCTAGACAAATGATCTATCAATATATGACTGGACGCACGAGCGGGGATCATGCAGTGTCTTGACAGGAACTCTCTCTTCATTTCTGAATTTTACAAGGTACACTTTCTTCTTGCAAAGACATCATATGCCTTCTCCTTCCACCCTTGCCTTGTTGATTAACACAAGACTATTTCTCCCAACGCTATTCCAATTTCCGATTTCTAAATCTGGATCATATAAAAGTCCTTTCTCTCATTATGGCAATATTTTTTGCCTTTTCTGATCACTTGTTAGTTGTTGCTGTGCCTATTTCTGTCATTTGTTTATGATTGTGAATCATTTCCTGTTTCTGTCATTTGTAGAATGTTCATCTTCTTGTCCTAACAACCTTCTTGAATTCGGCATCATCATTTTGTGCAACAATTTGAATTATAGCTTTATGGAACCTTTGAACTAACTGTTCCTCCCATATCCTTGCGTCTATTCTAAGGGAGGTCAGTTGTGTTCGCAAGTAGTTCAAATATTGTTCCTGGAAATTGCGTCTAGGTATCTACTAATACTTCATTTTTGCTACTCTTAATTCTGTGTTAAATCTTATTTATCATGTCATTTTCCTGGAAATTGCATCTAGATATCTGAATTGTTTGCATTTAAGTACCATAGTATTTGAATTATCTGCATTTACGTATATGGTAGTCCTGTCTAATGTCACTCTTCTTTCTTCTTATGGGGGCTTAACTCCAGAACATTTGGTGAAGAAGACCCCTGCAAGTCTTTAATTAACAAAAGGGAATGTTTTGACCCCTTTTTTTCGTATTTCTTTTACACAATATTTCCTACGTGGCAAGTTTTAAAAGTTGATTAAATGGAAATTTCCTCAGAAAACTGAAACTTATATGCTCACAAAAAGAAGGGAGGTTTGTAATTGAAATGCATAGAACAACTGATTTAATTTGCAATTATTCATATGTTTCCCTGGCTAGTAGTGTTTTGTCTTATATATTAAAGCTCATCCGTCATTCTTTAGTATTTTGCTAATTAAATGCCTTGTAACTTTTTCGTATGGTTTGAATTTCTGTTAATTGAATAGTTGGTATAGGGAGTTGTTAAAATCTCAAGATATATATAGTAGTTTGCACTGTAGTGTGAAATATAGGGGCCTTGGCAGTAATAACAACCATGTTTAGAGTCAGAGTGCGTTATTGACATGCTGGAAATTAGCTGGGGACATATCAGAGAAGTCTTGAATGGTGTATGAACTGTTAAAGGAAAACTGCAGAACTCCGTGTTCCTAAATTTCTTGTCCTTTTGGCTCTCCCTTTTGGGCATTGGCCCATGTATTGAATGGATTAATTTGCAGCAGTTTGAGACTGAAAGGATTGTAGAGTTAAGCTTGTTCTCTTACTCATGGTTTGGAATAGTGAACATCATTTCCTTCTCCTTGTCATTGCAGATTTTTGCGATTGTTACTCTACCTCTTCTAATATTAAGGCACCCTAGTATGAGGGGGTAATGTGTCTTGCATCTCTTCTGGAATGAGTACTAGTCACTCCTCAGACACCTTGGTCGCCTGTCAATTCCAGCAGATTGAAGTTGTTCTAATTTTATATGAACTATGATTTGATTTTAGGCATTTGTAACTGGAGATAGATGAGTTGTATAAATAATAACTTCAGCTGGAGCTTGTATCATGTATCATTTAATGTTCAATAAGAAATTACTGTGGATATTTTATTGAATCCTTAACTGTAGGTCCAATTCTTACAATCAGTAAATGTGATATCTAAAAGAAGCAGACTTAATTGTGAATCACACGTTGAATAAGCTGATCAAGCTGATTGTCTTGGTCTCTGATATAATTTAGTACTATGCATGTCATTTTTCATGTGAAAAATCACCCTTTATTATTAGAATAAATCACTTTATGAAATATTGGAATGATTAGTGATTAGTGAAAGAAAAAACTAAGAACAAGTTAAGCATACGTAAAGTTAACTTTCACTTTACTTGGTCCGAAAATTGAGGCAAATTTGTTTTTAAATGTTATTATTAGTAATACTATGTGGGGTTGGTAAACTTCTGCTTCCAAAGAAAGAAGTCTCCAAGTTCGGCAACCGAACCCTTAATATCACAACCCTTAAGTAACACACGTCACATATTCATTTCATACATTGACTTTTATTAATTGCTTTTCTCTTTAATGTGCAAAAACGCCTTCTGTTTTCTTCATTTTCAGTCAATTTTCACATCACATTGTTGACTCAATTCCACCAAATGGACACCTCTGATTGGAGTTCCTCAAAAGATTGATAAAGAAATATGGCGTTACATATTCAAAGTAACCTAACTTTCCCAAATGTAACCTAACATATTCATCAGTTTCTTAATTCCAAGTACTCTTTTGTTGTAATTAATAAACACATGTGAAGATGTAACCGATTTTCCAGGGCAATAAGATTGTCAAATTTCTCCTGCTATTCTTTGGCTAAGGACTCCGGGTCTAAAGGGGTGATAGCTTCTATCAATTACAGTAAATTCCTTTAAACCCCTTGTTCCATTGTCTTTCATTCCATCCTCAGAAATGCAGTTTTTTCAGGTTCCCAACAAGACACAACATTCCACCAACCCTTTCAAAAATCTCATAATAATATCCTGTTTTGGTTGCATGATTTATCTTATTTGTACCATCTTTCTTGCTCCTAATAACAACAAGCATTTTCATACCTCAGTTTCATTACAGGATGATGAATTATCATCTCAAACTAAACTTGATCACATTGTTTTTGGAGTTGCATCCAATGAGCAATCTTGGTCCAAAAGAAAGGAATATGTTAAGCTCTGGTGGGAACCCCATATAATGAGGGGATGTGTATTTCTTGAAAAAATGCCACCTTTTTCATCAAATGGAACATATAATGAGTCTCTGCCTCCCATTTGCATTTCTGGGGATACTTCTCGGTTTAGATATACGCATAGAGGTGGGACACCTTCAGCTATTCGCGTGGCACGTGTGGTCTCAGAGACGGTGGCACTTAATCATTCTAATGTAAGATGGTATGTGTTTGGAGATGATGACACTATTTTCTTCCCTGAAAATTTGGTGAAGACACTTTCTAAATATGATCATGGACTTTGGTACTATATTGGAACAAATTCAGAAAGCTTTATGCAGAACAAGTTTTTCTCTTATGATATGGCTTTTGGTGGAGCTGGTTTTGCTATAAGTTATACTTTGGCAAAAGTTTTGGCCAAAGTCTTTGATTCATGCATTGAAAGATATCCCCACTTATATGGAAGTGATGGTAGAGTTCATGCCTGTTTAGCAGAGCTTGGTGTTAGCTTAACACGCGAGCCCAGTTTTCATCAGGTGCCATTTTCACTTGCGTCTGAATTTCTTATAAACTACTTTTAGGCTATTGAGAATTTTGCATTTCTGACTTTTTTGTTCTGTTTGTGTGAAATTGAAATGCTAGATGGATTTTCATGGAAATGTGTTTGGAATGTTGGCTGCACATCCCATTAGGCCATTGGTATCTATGCATCATATGGAGGCAATTGATCCTATATTTCCGAATATGACAACAGTAAAGGCTGTGGAGCATTTGTACAAGGCAGCAAGCTTCGATCCACATCGGATTTTACAGCAAACAGTATGCTATGATAATTGGTTTTCTTGGACAGTTTCAGTGTCTTGGGGATATGCTGTTCAAGTGTTTGATAGGAATGTGCTTTTGTCAGATGTTCAGCGCGTGCAAGAGAGCTATGCTCCCTGGAAAAGGAGTCATTTAGGTGGATTATATGACTTCGATACGAGGAAATATGAATTTGATCTGTGCAGAAGGCAGCTTGTTTATTTCTTGGACAAAGTGTCTTCTGGAAGCAATGGAACTGAGACTACTTACAAAAAGAAGACATCTGAGGAGTGCAAATTTGACATGACTTCGCCTAGAAGACTAGAAGAAATCAGAGTGTCATCGAGCAAGTTAGTCCTCGACAAACAACAGGTGCCTTTCTTGAGCTTATTAGTACTGTTCTTTCTGTAAATTCTGTGCATTCTAAAATTTCCTTATTGTCTAATTTTTGAAACATTTGGTCTAATGTCATATGCAGTTGCTAGCTCCAAGAAGGCATTGCTGTGATGTATTACATTCTACATCGGGTAACGTCATGGAAATAGGGATAAGAGAATGCAAGGAAGATGAACTAATTTACATGCACCATTAGTTGCAATACATTATCGAGACAAATCAGCATTACTACCACCATTTGATGGTTCTCCCAATTGCCTGTCCAATCGCGCAATCACGAAATTTTGAATTTTAAGAAGCCAATCCTGTTGTCTTTTTTGGTGACTCATTGCTCCTGAGAAGAAAAGATCTTGAGCATAAGGAAGTCTAATACGAAGCCTAACAAGATGCCAGCAGTTTTTGAGTTTTTTCAAGGCAGACTCGTTTGCTTTCTGAGCATTGGAGTTCAATAATCGAAGAGAATTTTGAGCCAGACATAACTGGGGGGGAAGCTTTTTTTCTTTCGGAATTCGGAAATCAGTTTTGTACGTGTTTACTTGGATTAGATGTATACGTCAGGAAACTAGGCACATAAACAAATTAGCAACATACATAGAATCTTTGTGACTTGCGAGTTAACCAGAAAAATAGAAAGTCTCAATTTTGACTGAAACTAGTTCAAGATTTCTTGATGTATTATATGATTTCTTGACCTCTTCTCATGCATACCATACGCCCATTTAGCCGTAAATGAAGCAACAAGCTGAGACTTATTTTGTACTTGTTTCAACTATGACCCTTGTCCCTTTGCTAGCTTTCTGCAATTTTGCACATATAGATTTCTGCATTAATTAAACGCTTATAATCATTCATAATTTTTATGCACTGACATTGCATGTGTTTCTTTTACATCATGGGGTGAAATCAACCTATACAACAATATGTAATTCTGATATGCAAAATAGTCTAATTGAAACTCGTAGTTGAACCTTTTGATGATATCCTGGTCCTCCTACTTCGTGAATTTTTATTTAGACATCTAAACTTGATCAAAACAAATTCCTTAACGCGTTAGACCGAGTTTGTGTGTCATTGATACGATTGAGGTGGAAAAAATATGTGTATTTCACGTGTATAACGTGATTCAACCAAAAAAAAAAAACAGGATGAGTTTCTTGCTTAAGTAGTAAAATGCTGATCAAGGTTTGGTGGAGGTCATAATACCCTTTCTATCTGTTTCTGGGGAAGAACGATATGCTATTGAGGATGTCTTAGAGTTGATAGGGGGATTAAAAATACTTTGAACTTTATTTAGACCTTTCTATTTACACAAAATAGATGAACCTCTGCTCTATTTTGAAATATCTAAAATAGTAAATTCCACTTAATCCATACACACGTTTTAGGTCTAAAAACAAGTAGGTACCCTCTTCACTTTTTTAATGAATAAGATTTTCCCGTTACTCCAAAATGAATTACTCCTCTATTTATCGCTCGAATTTTCAAAATATAAAATTTACTTTTAATTAGTATGGCTTATAATAAATAACTCCATTATTTATTTATAACAGGTGAAATTATTTCTCCCTTCAACCTTAATTAGGCGAAAATTACTTCCACCCTTTAATTCTTTATTAATCCAATCGTTAACAAAAATCGAATCACTTTGACAGAGCAGTATGGGTCGGCGGTCGGCAGGGAACAAAAAGCGAAGATTTGGCGGCGGCGGCGAAAAGCCTGTTCTCCAACTCCAAAACCCTAATCCCAATCCCAATCCCAATCCCAAACCCACTGAAGAAGAAGTAACTCCTCCGAGTAAAAAGCCGAAGATAATCGACAGCAGTGAGCAACAATTGCCGCTCCTTGAATCAGAGCCTTCGTCATTAACTGATTTAATTAGTGATAATGATGTGAATAATCGGCCGAGGTTTAAGGATTTAGGAGGAATGGATGGTGTATTAGAGGAATTAAAAATGGAGGTAATTGTTCCATTGTACCATCCACAATTAACTAAGCATCTAGGAGTTAGACCAATGTCAGGAATGGCCCACCTGGTTGTGGAAAAACAAAGCTAGCCCATGCAATTGCAAACGAGACTGGTGTTCCATTTTACAAAATTTCTGCTACTGAATTGGTCTCTGGAATTTCAGGTGCATCAGAAGAAAACATAAGGGAATTGTTCTCGAAAGCATACAGGACAGCACCTTCTATTGTGTTTATTGATGAAATTGATTCAATTGCTTCTAAACGAGAGAATTTACAGAGAGAAATGGAACGGCGCATTGTAACGCAGCTGATGACGTGCATGGATGAATCACATAGGCTTGTAAAACCTGATGATGAAAAAGATGGTGATGGATTTAATGGCGGTAATGCTGGTTATGCGCTGGTAATTGGAGCCACGAATAGACCTGATGCTATTGACCCGGCACTAAGGAGGCCTGGACGATTTGACCGTGAAATCGCATTAGGTATGCCAGATGAAAATGCGAGGGCACAGATTCTGTCTGTGCTCACGCGTACCCTAAAAGTTGAGGGCGCGTTTGATCTAATGAAGATAGCTAGGTCGACCCCAGGATTTGTTGGAGCAGACTTGGCTGCTCTAACTAACAAGGCGGGTAATTTGGCGATGAGGAGGATAATAGACTTGAGGAAGGTTGAGCTAACAAGTGAAGTGTTGGTAGATGGGAAAGAGGCTGAAGAATGGTGGAAAAAGCCGTGGTCACCTGAAGAGATGGCAAAACTCAGCATTACTATGGCTGATTTTGAGGAAGCAGTTAAATTGGTTCAACCCTCTTCTAGAAGAGAAGGTTTTTCCGCCATACCAAATGTTAAGTGGGAAGATGTTGGAGGACTTGATTTGTTGAGGCATGAATTTGTTCGTTCCGTTGTTAATCCTATAAAGCGTCCTGAAGATTATACGGGTTATGGAGTGCATTTCGACACAGGATTTTTGCTTTATGGTCCACCAGGATGTGGTAAAACGTTAATCGCCAAGGCTGTTGCTAATGAAGCTGGAGCAAATTTTATACACATTAAGGGTCCTGAAATTCTGAACAAGTATGTTGGTGAAAGTGAGTTAGCTATTCGGACATTGTTTACTCGTGCAAGAACGTGCGCTCCCTGTATACTGTTCTTCGATGAAGTGGATGCATTGACAACTAAGCGTGGTAAAGAAGGAGGTTGGGTTGTCGAAAGGCTTTTGAATCAGCTACTAATAGAACTAGATGGTGCAGATGAGAGAAAGGGTGTTTATGTTATTGGTGCTACAAATAGGCCTGAAGTTATGAACCCTGCTATTCATCGACCTGGAAGATTAGGGAAAAAACTATATGTCCCTCTACCTAGTCCAGAGGAGCGTGGACTAATTTTAATAGCGCTTTCCAAGAGAAAACCTATAGATGCTAGTGTCGATTTGATGAAAATTGGAAGAGATGATGGTTGTAATAATTTAAGTGGAGCTGATCTATCAGCTTTGATGAATGAAGCTGCAATGCTTGCACTTGAAGATAAACTGAAAGCATCAGATACAAGTGATGAAAAGTTGTGGACTATCAAAGAGTCACATTTCAATCGGGCTATGGAGAAAATTTCTCCATCTGTCTCCGATAAGCAAAGAGAATATTACCAGCTTTTATCAGAAACCTTATGAGTGGCATGAAGCTAAAGCACAAAACTAAGGGTGTTTATTTATATCTCCAGCTCCAATATGTATTCTTGTTGGAGTTATAACACTTTTCTCGATTTGTATCATAAGTAGGTTTTGATTTGGTAGTAAATGTTGCAAAGTATTTTGTGAGAAATAAGTTATACTAGTAGCACTGACAATATATATGTGAATCAGGGCAATGCCAAAGATTCATGTTCAGCTCTTTTTCTTTTCTTCTTTTTTAAAAGTACTTTTTTTTCTTGGGAAAGTGAACGGCTAGGTTGGAAGAAATAATATACTGTAAATGTTTAACAGATAGGGCCAAGCATCCAAATACAGAAACTCAAGAATGCAGCATACTTGTGTGTGAAACTAACATTTTTGTTGTCTTTAACTAAGAGTGGATAATAAATAAAGAATAGTGGAAAGAATTAGACACTCCATGTGGAGACGTTTTTAATCTTTGTCAAGTTATTAAAAGGGTTGCAAAGGGGAAAAGTGACCTGTAATTATTTTCGTACATGTATTTGAACAAATGAGACAATGTATTGGAAGTTTTACTCATGTAATAATTTTTAATCCTTGGAATAGTTCTGTCTACAAAAAGTACAATCAAACTATATTTCATATTTTAGTAAAAGACATATCTGATTTGGTCTTCGACAAGTTGCAGCTGCAAATTTATACAGTAAGTTGCACTATGCAAATAATGCAACCATTTGAACATGTAAAGTAGTTCCAAATTTATATTACCCACTAATATTATTTGTTAGTATCATTTGTAACTTGTAAGCATAGATTTTGATCGTGATTCTTAATCAAGAAAAGTAATACACTGGCGGATTCATAATTTAGACATCGTGGTCTTGAGTCGAGTAAGTAAATTTTGAAATAATGTATATCTAAATCTATCTAAGAATTCAACCCTGAAATATTGGTTCTGTCAAATTCGTGAACGTATGGTTGGCATTGCGAATTGGCACGACCAAATTTATTTGGGAAAAGCTGGCTAGTAAAAGTAAGAAAATATCCATTCAAATGGGAGAGACCAAAGTTATGTGCTTTCTAATTGTTCGCCTCATGAAATGAATTAGAATTTGCTCTGCCTAATTATAATTATCTTAAGAATTGATTAGCTAGGTAACCATTGTGATTTGACTTGTATGTTCAACATCAAGCTATCTCTCACGTTTTAGAGAGAGAGATAGAGAGAGATTCTATATGAAATTAAGACTTTGAGCATCTCCATTATCTAGTGGCAATTATAAATAGCAAGAAACAAGTAAGAAGGTGCATACAGTTACATGACAGGCTCCAAAATTATTCTCTTTTTAATTTTTTAATCATTCATTTCGAAATAAGATTGTGATAGTGGGGGCTTGTAAGTAGTAATGATTAGATAATCTCCTCTAGGATTAGGAATAAGTCTTCTCTTTAGGCATGGCTTCCATGTTTCCTAGTTTCTTCGTCAACAAATATCAACTATAGAAAACGACCATATAAAACTCAATATTTAAAACAATTGATTTCCTTAATTTTTATTAACAATTCTTAATTTTCACGAAATTTTCTGAATGAATCATTGTCAAAATTTTACATAATGCTCCACCATTTAGCTTGTTCTTGTGTTATTTGCACTAAAAAAGAAGTCAACTACCTCAGAGTAGGATTCAAGCAAAACCAAAAAGAAAAATGTAAAACTGAGAAATGGCATTGTTTTCAGGAACAAGCTGTCAGTGGCTCTTGAGATTAAAATAAAGAACTTCTCCTTATTCAACGGGCTTTGTCCTCACTCTAATTAGAGTTGCATTAAATAGCTAAATCTTGCAAGAGCCAAGATACTACTCTTAAGATATCCAAATTAGTTAATTTGGCAGCAGTTTTATGCCCAAATTAGCTAGTTTTCTGCTGATTGAAATGGCAATGCTAAGACTTTTGAGTAGTTTGGCTGTCATAGCTATGGTGCTTGGTTCAGCCATGGCTACAGATTACACAGTGGGAAGTCCTAATGGTGGATGGGACCAAACTAGTGATCTTCAGTCATGGGCTGCATCTCAAAAGTTCTTCGTCGGAGATAAAATAAGTAAGATATCTCAATATTTACATAATGTTTCCTAGTAAACAATCTTTTTTGCACTTTGTAAATGGATTATAGTGATCCTCTCTTTCGTAAGATCATATTTGTAGAAAGAATAATGTATCTCATATTGTTGAGTTGGCATAAAAGAATGAGAAGTCTTTGCCAAGTCTTAAACTTTGATTCCTGCACTCAAACTGGCCAATTTTGAGCTTGATCAGGCAGATTTTTCCGATGATCTTGACTTAAAAATTGTCAATTTTATCTTAGACTACTAGTGGTTAATGTTGTGTTCACACTATCTTTCCGTTTTTCATAGCACCGGACCTTATTTACTGATTATTATTATTGCATTTCATTTATTTTCTGGTTCTTATGATGCTGTTATTATTTCTATGGTTTCTGTTGATGGTACTAATATATTGTTTTTTCTCGTCTTTTCCGTCTTCTTGAGCCGAGTATCTATCGGAAACAGCCTCTCTACTCCATCGGGTAGGGGTAAGGTCTGCATGCACACTACCCTCCCCAAATCCCACTTGTGGGGTTTTACTGGGTCGTCGTCGTCTTTACAGACGGAGTCTGGCGCTTTTCTTATTGTAGACACAATTAGATGTTAAATCTAATGTTGTGTTTTCTTGACAGCTTTTTCATATGCTCCAAGCCATACTGTGCTTGAAGTAACAAAGGCTCAATATGACTCCTGTGACAATACAAATCCTATTGCAATTTATAGTGGAGGCATGACAGTCATCACTCTAGCTTCTGTAGGCAAGAGATACTTTATATGTGGAACTGGTGGCCATTGTAGCTCAGGAATGAAACTCGAAGTCAACATTCTTGTCAAGGCTTCTCCACCCCCACCAGCCAAGCCAGCTACTCCACCAACAGCAACCCCTACAGCTCCACCACCATCAACCCCCGCAACTCCACCACCGTCAACTCCTACAACTCCACCGCCGTCAACTCCTACAACTCCACCAGCATCAGCCCCTTCCACCGCCCCAGTTGCTTCCCCTCCCTCTTCATCACCATCTCCCAAGTCTTCATCAGCACCCTCACCAAAACATACACCTAAAATTTCCCCTGCATTGTCACCTTCCAAGTCCTTCCCTCCTCACAGCCCAGCAATGCCTCCTGCTGGCAGTCCAACATCCCCTACTGTTGAGGACGCTGGATTGCCCCCTTCTGGCGCTTCTGCACCTACACCATCTGCCCCATCATCAGCTGATAAAATCCGTGTCACTGCTGGTTCTACAGTGAGATTTGGCTTTGCTGTTATGCTGATGTTCTTTCTTTAAGCCTTCAAACAATATTTGAGGTGGTTGTCATTTTTTGTTATATTGTTGATTCAGTACCTACTTTTCCTCAGTCCTGGTTGTTTGTTCAACACATTCTATATTATGAATGTTGCAAATTATTGACGGAGATATAATGGACTTTAGCATTGAAATTTTATATCTAAAGCATTGCTATAGATTTCTTTTAGCTTTGGATACTTTCTTGATTCAGTAGAATCAGTAGAGGCAATAAATATGGAGTCTTACACGAACTATGCTGATGTCTAACAAAGGTTTAAAGAAAATTCACTGTCAGATTTCCGCAATATATTGTTTGTAACAGCGCAAATAGTCTGAAAAATACGTGCGTCAGTGAGTTTAGAAGCCGTAGTTGTGAATTATCGGAAGGAACCACATGAATCGAACACAGATTGACCTCTTCCCCAATAAGCATAACAGAGCAAACAAGCAGAAGGGTATCGAGAAAACACAAATGGTAAATCCTAGATTAAGGAACGGAATTCTGGTAGTGAGCAGAAGATACCAAAATGGCCAATCAAGCAAATCTTTTCAGTCTCAGTTGAAAAGAAAATATACTACGCAGAGCAAAAGCAAGCTTAGGTAAAACAGCTTATAATATACATATAACCAAGTTTAATTATTTCAGAAGGAATCCCATTTAGGAATTACAATACACAAACTGTTTTTCGGGTGAGTACCCGGCATGTACACAGTATAGCAAAACATCAAGACGGACTCATACATCAAAGACCAATAAATACAACCAGCAAATTGTCTCAGCTGTCTGTCACCTTTAACATGCATAGGAGCAACAAAAAGACTAAAGCTCCAGTAGCAAGTCACCTGGCAAGTCCAGCTTAAGCAACTGGAGGACGGAGCACATGATCTTGTGATGTGTCAACAACAGCAGGTTGCATGAATTGCCACATCGCAACACTAGGATAGCCAATGAAAGGCATCAGTTTGTTGCCAGCGACTTGTCCTTGTGCAGTAAATGCAGCTCCCATGGCAGAAGGATGGGAGAGAAAGCCTGGTTTAGAAGATAAGTTTTTAACCTGCTGCTCCAAATTCTCCTTTTCTTCCTTTAGACTTTGCTTTTCATCACGGAGCTCATTCTTCTCTGCCTGAACGGACAAAGTATTTTTCTTTTGTAAGTGCCTGAACAGAGAGCTAAAGAAAAGAATAGCGTCCGCTCACTAATGTTCCAGAATCAAGACAACTGAAAATTAGCATGGATATTCTAGTAGATATTCAGTACCACTAGAATTAAAACTACACCTTAAGTTCTTTAATCTTCTCTTGCAGTTCCTCGTTTGACTCCTTCAGCTTCTGCGTTTCAGCTCGCAGCTCAATCAGCATCTTTTGAGCATCACTCAGAATTGCAACTTTCTCAGTTTTAGGTGGTCTTCCTGGATCAAGGACAGAGCTCAATTCAAGGAACCTAGATGATGACAGATTTAGATGTGAGAATTCATAAGGCAGTGAATAATATATATCACGAGAGAAAAATCTAGAGGGAGAGATCATGCCTCTCATTAAGTCTGTCCCTCCGCAATTTCTCTCGACTTGCCTTAGATCTCGGGGAGTTGCAACATTCAATTCTCGACCTGTACATAAAGTTAAAAACACATGGACATGCAAAGAAATAAATAACACCAATTCAAATGGAACTGGTCTTTGCATAGAAAATAATATCTAAAACAACTTGCTTTAACACATCAAAACTTCCCTGTTCTATTTCATTTTCTTGTTTCTTGGGGATGAGAGGGACGGTTATTGGCAACTCATTTTAATGGTGAACCTTTTAAAAGATTATTCACCTTGAAACTGGACAAGGATATCAAAGAAAGATGATTATGAAGAGCACAGCCATGACCTGTAGGCATCCTATCAGAAATCTTTTGTGCTACACAACTCCAAAATTAAGACAAATTTATTCAGGTCAACCAACAGGTTATTAGAAGGCGTGTGGTCAGCCATGTATTTCAGTTAGCTTGATACAGCTTCATACAAGCTGGGAAAGTAGTTCACCAGCTTGAAACTTTGATATAGCTGCAACTTTGTGTCCTTTCAAGCTCTTCCTGTTGCTACTCCTAGTCTACTAATCTACTTTTAGTACCTTTTTCTTCTAAGTTTACCCAAATACCACACGCAAACTCTATGTATAAAAGTTGAACCAAATACTGATTTTCTTTACAACCGAGAAATCCCCGAGGGGCAGTGGCTCAGTCTACCCTTCTCTATTTAAATACCAGGCTTCGAACCTATGACATGTGCCTAACCCACACATCATATGATGCGCTCTTATCACTAGACCAAAGCCCTGAGAGCCACCAAAGTACTGATTTCTTATGTGAGTTTTCCCTCTCTATCTTGTTATCTTTTGCCCACATGCAATTTTAAAAAAAAATCGTTAGTACAAACATATCTTGTGTTTACTCAAATGATGTTAAAGCCACTTTCTCTTAATCATCTGCATCCATCTTTAAAAAGCGCCAACACGATCAGACAATTGAATAGGTATGATGTGAGAATCCTAAAATCTAGGATGAACAGCTCAGTGAAGCTATATTTTCATAACTAACTATTGAAAGGATGCAGATTAATATATAAAGCTCTGCCTAAAATTTTGGTTTCTGTAATAGCAATTAGATAGACCGGACGGTGAAGCTTGAAACATAGAGCTCCACATAACCAGTTCAAATTCGAGATGATATTCCTTCAAATGGAAATTAGAAATTATAATACTACAACCCATATACAGCCTTGAAACAGAAAAACACCAACTCACGCCACATCGGTACTCTTAAACTGAATGTAAAATTCATGCCTGAGTTCAGTGGTGGAGATTAGCAAGAGCAATGGTGGAGAACCTGGACGAAAGGTATATATGGCCAACCTTCAGTATAGATGTTGGCTATTACTTGACTATAGAAAGACTATTTTAAATATATTGAGATCACCAATAAAATTTTCTACTCTGAGCAACAAAAGTTTTTTTTTAATAAAACAAACAATGAAAAAGAAAATAAAGAAACTAGCCAGCTGTGTTTGTCTAACATATTATAGGATATCATTATGCTGATAAAGTTACTAATCTACAACCAAGAACCTCACAATGAAAATAGGCTTCTTGACTAATCAGCAAAGTCTCTCAGAGAAATGCAACCATAAAATTTAATAAGTGATTCGGAAGAAGAGCCTTTGTCATGTGTGACTTCTAGCATCACAAGCTCCTTTTTTATTTAGTTGGCTGCTATATTCCAATCACATCACATAAGAAACCGCAAAAATGCATGCATATAAATGGCATTGGGTCCTTCATTTAGAACATAGGATATAAACAGATCCAGATTTCTAAAAGAAGAAGAAAGTAATAATCAAGAGTCTACCCAAACCTCACAAACAGTGCTAAAAGAGAAAGGGATAATGTATTTACCGCTTTCGCGAGCTTGCCTCCTTACTGACTTCAGAATCATCAAATGTGTAATCTGTTTCTGCACTGAAAGAGATAAGTGACCATCAGAACACGGGGATGGTAAAAACAAAATAATTGTTCCAGTAAAATACTCATCTCACCACTATGTCATCCTATTAAGACATCAGACAGGCATGTTACTGTGCCCATAAGATTAGAAATTCATCTTTCATAGTTGTAACAATATCCTTGGTGGAAATTGAAAAGCTGATGGTTTTGAGTCCTAATAAATATATTTACAGAACATAACTTAAGTCTTTCTATAACTTTAAGTAATGTAATCTAGAGAGGAAATCTATAACCTCAACAAAGTGATAGACAATTTCTTCGTCTTCGAAAGTGGAGTAACAACTTTTCAAGCTACAGACTGGCCAAAGTGACAATTCCTTGTTGGAGTTACCTGCTACCAGAGGCAGGATCCAAAACTTTAAGCTCTATGATTTCATCCTTCAAGGTTCTTATTATTAAACGCATTGTATTTTAAAATTGTGGGTTAATATCTAATATTTGTTGCAACTTCAGTAGATCTTTACACATAAATTTATGTTCCTCGTTAGAAGTACTGGGTTACTCAATGCTGCAACGCTACACCCGCCTCTGCCTGCTACCCTATAATAAGACTATTTTGACACTAATTGTCAACTTAGCACAACCCTCCTCCTTTATCTCGATTACAAAAAGTTATAAGTAGTAGTTTACAACGCTCACATGCTTGGAGTTATAAATTAGCATAGGCAGGAATGTGTAAACATCATCTACTCTCATTTAATTCTCCAGTACCCTAGTTCTCTTCTACTCGAGCTAGTGATACAGTAACAATTGGAGTACATAATATAGAGCAATAGAATAAAGAAATAAACTTTTCTTCTAAGTGCTTCAACAAAAAAAAAGGAAAAGATGGAAGAGCAGACCCACATGAGATTAGAGGAGGCATAGATTGTTTGAGCAGGCCAGCTGAAGTCAATAGTGGCCGGAGACTGGAAATCAGCGACGGCGACGGAGGCGGCGGAAGTGATATCAGTGATCAACTCATAATCAAATAGCCAATTGGGATTCCCACTTGAATCAATCTCCATCGGGTAAACTTGTGTTCTTCAGTTCCTCAATTTGTTCTGAACACTAGTATTATTGAACTACAACTATAAGGAATAATTGAGTAGAGTAGTAATAGTAGCAGTAGTTGAAACGATAGCATCAGAAATATATAAAAACAGAAAGGTCGTTTTCTTTGGTTGCACAAATGGATGAGGACGGCGGAGAATTGACGGCAGCAATGAGAATGACAAAGTGAAATTCGTCATTAAATGGATTTTCTAACTCCTCAAAAGTAAACGCTCTTTTGTATGGAAAACAAAAATTGGCATGATTTTTGCTGCTTCACTACATCAGTAGCTTTCATTCATCTGTCACATTCATCAATCATCATTTTGAAATTGCAACTTGACTGCAACAACTACTGGTAAGCTTCTATTTGGAGTTATCTCAGATGTCTTAGTTATAAACCTAAACTGTAACTACCTTTCATATATTTAATAACTGGCGCATAATAAATTTTGCTCATAATTAGCGAGAGATAAGTACTCTTAACTTATAAAATGTTGGCTGAAAAAGTTCGACTTCCCCTTCGGCCAACTATGGACAGAAAAAATTCGCACGCATGACAACAGACCATATTTCATGTTTTTAGGATTTTGATGGGTTCAATTTTTAAGATTTTTAGAATTTATTTTGTTGTTAAAGGCTTGTCGAGATTTTAGTAAATTATTATATATTCGTTTTTCCTCATATATTTTTTTAGAAGGAATAACCCAAATATTGGGGTCCATATAAATTATTTTATTATTTCAACTTCAACTTATAATATTATTTGCAAAAAATTATTATTCTTTGATCTTCAATTGTAATTTCAATCAAATATTATCTAAACGTCAATCTTTAATGTACATATATATAAAAAATAAAAAATCAGTCCTTCTTAACATAGTAATAAATTTTGATTTATATTTCAACAATGTGTAAAATAGAATTTAAGTTCTATTTGTAGCACGAAAGGGCTTTGGTCCTAAATGCTTCCGAAATGTAAAACTGGGTTTTGATTCCTGAAAATTAACTTTTTCTATTTCATTTTATATGATAGTATTGATTAAATACAAATTTCAAGAAGAAAATTATTTTGTCGTATAAGCTCTCTCTCTTGAAATCACATTTTATTATTATATTTTCTTTTAGAGTCTTAAATTTCTCTTCTGAATTAATTCTAAGATCTAGGTATTCTAGTTTCTTTAAATTCTCTTTGTTATTAATATAGTTGTTACATTTCCTCCTCCTTGTTAGGGATATATTATATATGCCCTAGATCCAATCTCATATTTGATGATTTGAACATATTTTTGTGAATGTTATTTATAAAAATATATGGCATTTGATATTCGTTTATCATATTTATTATTAATTACTTTATTAATTTAATAAGGTCCTTGATTAAATTTTGAGACTTGTCATCATGATGGAGATCATGATAATGAGAGTAAAGTCTCTTACAATTTAATCTAAAAATTATTCTTGATCGTAGGATTATTAATTTGGACATTAGTAATCCGGTTAGATCAATATTTATGTTATCGTCTTTATAGGATAAAGATTAGTTGATCTCATTAACTAAATAACATAAATAGATGATACGTATAGAGATATGATCATTGAACTGATTCATTGGATAATTACTAATGGTTAGAATTACCATAAACTGTCAATAGGATAATCTCTTGAAGAATGTGATGTAAGAGTTTCCTTTGACCTGATATCATCATAGTAATTGACAAGTTATTTATTGTGCTTTGATACTAGACACATATGGCCCTAGGCCGATAGTTGAAAGGATATTGGGTACGATTAAATACTTGTAGAATTAATGATTGATCAAGATGGAATCTGTCAACTCTTGGTAATGAGTTTAAGCTTCATGTTGTCATAAATGATAACCGACCAAATTAAGACCTTAGCCAGGGCGATTGAATGAAAGAAGAAAAGAGTTTCTTAGGTCATTCAATGGTCGATTATTTTTGACATGAACTCATAGTCGGCCGCCTATTAGGATTTGACAGTTGAACCATATCCTAGGGTGACCCAGAGCTATAAGGACAGAAGGAATTAATACATTATTCTTCTACAGGTTCTTGAGAGTAAATTGTATACTTCATGCTATCCGGTCGTTAAGGAATGTTGCTAGACGTCACCCTTGATTAGTATATTGATGTGATCAATTTACTACCGATTTAGTATTGAACCTATGGGGTCGCACACTAACGAGTGTTCTGATCTTTGCTAAAGGACTAATTACTTTATTATTTGATAATTAAATTAAAGAATTTAATTAGTCAAATAAATTTAGTTATTAGTCCAAATAAAATATTATTATATTCTTTGCTAGCACAAAGGATATAATTAATATTGTGGACAAGTTAAAGTTTTCTATTTTAAATAAGAAAATTAAATTACATCTCTTGGTTGATATATATATATATATATTGGTAATTATAATTAATATTTGTAGAATTCAATTTAGAATTGAATTCCATAAATGAGTTACATGTTTTTATTTTAAAATGTTGACTAAT
>AWOL01S0075546.1:0-10935 GCA_000715115.1 Nicotiana otophora | reverse complement strand
CCGTTAACCATCCGAAACTCACCCGAGGCCCTCGGGACCTCAACCAAATATACCAACAAATCCTAAAATATCACAAGAACTTAGTCGAACCTCTAAATCACATCAAACAATGCTAAAACCATGAATCATACCCCAATTCAAGCTTAATGAGACTAAGAATTTTCAACTTCTACATTCGATGTCGAAACCTATCAAATCAACTCCGATTGACCTCGAATTTTGCACACAAGTCATAAATGACATAACGGAACTATGAAAACCTTCAAAACTGTATTCCGACTCCAATATCAAAAAGTCAACTCCCCGGTCAAAATTCCAAACTTAAATTCTTCTTTTAGCCATTTCAAACATAATTTCACTACAGACTTCCAAATAAAATTCCGATCACGCTCCTAAGTCCAAAATCACCATACGGAGCTGTTGGAATCATCAAAATTCTATTTCGGGGTCGTTTGCATATAATTCGACACCCAGTCACTATTTGAACTTAATTTTTTTTTTTTAATTGTTTAATCAAAATTTCATATCTCGGGCTAGGGACCTCGGAATTTGACTCCGGGCATACGCCTAAGTCTCAAATCACGATATGGACCTACCGAAACTACCAAAATACTGATCCGGGTCTATTTGCTCAAAATATTGACCAAAGTCAAACTTGGCCTTTTAAAGCCAACTTAAGGAACCGAGTGTTCCGATTTTAACCCAAACACTTTCAAATCCCGAATCAACCATCCCCATAAGTCATAAATTATTTAAAGCACATACTGAAAGTTTTATTTAGGGTAACGAGATTCTAAAAGTCAAAACGACCGGTTGGGTCGTTACATTTATTTAGGATCGATTTCGCACAGCTCAGTGTAGGCAGAAGCGTTATGCCAACCGTCGAGTTCGTGATGTTGCATTCATGGTCGGAGAGAAGGTATTGCTCCGGGTTTCACCCATGAAGGGTGTGATGAGGTTTGGGAAGAAGGAAAAGTTGAGCCCTAGGTATATCGGACCCTTCGAGATTCTAGAGAGAGTGGGTGAGGTGACTTACAGGCTCACATTGCCACCTATTTTATCAGCAACCCATCCGATATTCCATGTATCTATGCTCCGAAAGTATTACGGTGATCCGTCCCATGTGTTAGATTTCAGCTCAGTCCAATTGGATAAGGATTTGACTTATGAGGAGGAGCCGGTGGCTATTCTAGCCCAGCAGGTCCAACAGTTGAGGTCTAAGAGTTATCCTTTAGTTCGAGTGCAGTGGAGAAGTCAGTCGGTCGAGGCAGCCACTTGGAATGAGCACCTAATGTTTGACCATATTTAAATTTTTTGTCACCTTCTACTATGTATATATTTTTAGGGGTTTAATCTATAATTTTTAGCTTTGTCACACCTTTTTTTATAAGGTAACAATTAAAAATAATTTAAAAGGTCAATTATTACTATTAATATTATTTTTATTTTTATCTTTATTTTAAATTTAAAAAAAAACAAAAAAATAATTTTTTTTATTCCGGGTGGAATATAAAAAAAGGGGGAAACGGAAAGTAGGAAATTAAAAAATAAAAGTAAAAAAAAGTGGAAAATAAAAAAAATGAAAAGTAAAAAAAAGTGGAAAATAAAATAAAGGTAAAGGTAGGTGGGAATTAAAAAAAGTAAAAGAAAGTAGAAATATTTAAAAAAAAGGTAGAAGAAAGTGGAAATTAAAAAGAAAAAGTAAAAGAAAGTGAAAATTTAAAAAAAGAAAAGTAAATAAAGTGGAAAATAAAAAATAAAGGAAGGTGTGAAATATTTGTTTTAAAAAGAAGAAAATGGGAAGTTGGAATTTTTTATTTAAAAAACAATAAAAATAAATAAATTAAAACAATTGAAAGTTTCAAAAGTTCTTCTACAAATAGAATAGAAAAATGGGAGAAGAGAGGAGTGAATTGAGAGAAATATTTGTTCTTCTATGCTAAGGGAATTTCTACTCGTGTCATTCTTTCTTCGTCTTTCTTTCGAAACATTCAGCAATCAATCACCCAGAATCCAACAAAAATACTTTAAAACATCCCTTTTTACACGCCAAATAGTGGAGTCAATAGTCGAGGTCGAGTATTCCGTTGGAGCTCCGTTCACTAGCTTTGATGTTCTTCTTCGCTCATGCTTGTTCGAAGTTCGTCTGAGTTATTGCACCTGTTCTTGGAGACTCATTTAATTGAAAATTTTGCATTAAAGGTTTATTCTTTCCTCTGTTCTTTTTATCTGATTTCATGTGACTTTATTTATTTGCATTTAAATTTTATAAATAATAATGTAAATTAGTCCTTAATTATTATACGCTAATGTTACTGGAAATATGGTATTCAAACTTGCTTTAATGTTGGGAAAATTTGGACCCTAATAAGTTTGGGCTTCATAGGTTGTAGGGTATTGGTATATGATGGTTTATTTATTCAAATATCTAAAATCATATATTTCTTCCACAAGTAGTTTCATAATTATCTTATAATAATCTCAAAGTTTTGGAAGAATAATGAATACAGTTAGAGTGCTTTAGGCGCACTTTTAATTAGCTTATCGTGATTATGTATACGTTTTCATGGCATAATTATGATTTCCAAAATTAAAATCGAAGTATGTGTTCGCGCAACTTTGGACAAAACAATCTTAATATAATAAAAATGCTATTAATTGTGTACATGTACGCGTGGCATGATTTTGGCACAATAAAAAAACGGATTCACATACGTGATTCTTTTCAAAGATAATTCCATATTTTAATAATTAAAAGCGGATAGATAAAATATGAAAACCAGTAAATCACAGTTTATCCAAAATTAATTCAAGTCAAGTTGTAGTCAATAAAGCGACCGTGCTAGAACTACGGGACTCGAAAAATGCCTTACACCTTATCCCCGGTCAACCCGGACTTTATTTTCGCATACCAATAATAAAATAGTCAAATCTTCCTTTGAATAGGGATTCAAATAAAAGGTGACTTGGAACACCCAAAAATCAAATTACAAGTGGCGACTCTGAATAATAAAATAATCCCTACTTCAAAAAATGTGACTAAAAATGAAAAAACTCTTTTAACCCACAACAATCCATACACATACATATATATTTTGGGTCTAAAAAGGAGGTGTGACACTTGGGAGTCCAAGTCGGACATGCAGAGTAGATATCCACACCTTTTCACCGGTCCAGGTATTTTCCTATGTCCGTTCGAGGATGAACGTTTGTTTTACAAGGATCAGGTGTCCAGTCCAAAAGGCATGTCATGTTTATTGAAGTCCGCACGTACTCCCAGATAAGTCCTTCTTTGATTTCTGGTCCCCGAAAGGGACACCTCTTGTTTAAATTCATTCTCCATTCCATTGTTGTTTATCTTTGAGTCCCTTTTGGTATAACTTCGTGTCAAAATAAAGGCAAACAATGGAGGGTAAGACCGATTACAGGGCTCTCGTTTGAAGCGAATAGATACATTGAAAAGGCATGCAACCTCGGTAAAGGCATCAAGGCCACAAACTGACCACCACTTTGAACACTCACAATTTTTCTTTGTTTGTAGTAGGAACAAAACAATGCAGAATAGCGATTCCTAAAGGACGAATGTCACCAAAGGTAAGTTTCCTCAAAATCTCCACTTTTTTTTATTTTTAGCATGCATCACTACTGTTCATACCTCTCATTTTCGTAGCTTAACCCAGGTAGAACTTTTTCGCCTGAGGGGATCCAGCTCATATTTTCGGGGAGAAGTACTTTTCGCCTAGGCTAATTTTCATAGCTTAACCTAAGTAAAACCTTTTCGCCTAGGGGATCCAATTCATTGTTCCGAGTAGAAGTACTCTTCGCTCAGGTTGTTTTACGTAGCTTAACTCAGGTAGAACCGTTCCATCAAAGGGGATTCAACTCATAGTTCCGAGTAGAAGTACTCTTCGCTCAGGCTATTTTACGTAGCTTAGCCTAGGTAGAACCTTTTCGCCTAGAGGGATCCAGCTCATATTTCCGGGGAGAAGTACTTTTCGCCTAGGCTAATTTTCATAGCTTAACCTAAGTAAAACCTTTTCGCCTAAGGGGATCCAGCTCATATTTTTGGGTAGAAGTACTCTTCGCTCAGGTTGTTTTGCGTAGCTTAACTCAAGTAGGACAGTTTTGCTTAGGGGGATCCAGCTCATAGTTCCCGGTAGAAGTACTCTTCGCTCAGGATGTTTTACGTAGCTTAACCCAGGTAGAACTTGTAATGACCCGACTGGTCGTTTCGGGTATTACAGCCTCGTTCCCATATTTACTGCTCACTTTATACTTTACAGTTGTTGTATGACTTGCCGGGGTAATTGGTTTGGGTCCGGAAGGATTTCGGAGTGAAATAAGACACTTAATCTCATAATTGAAAACTTAAGTCGGAAAAGTTAACCTGATGTTGACTTATGTGTAAACGACATCGAATTTGAATTTTTATGATTCCAATAGCTCCGTATGATAATTTTAAACTTAGGAGCATGTCCGGAATATTATTTTGGGGTCCGTAGTGGAATTAGGCTTGAAATGGCAAAAGTTAAATTTTTGGAAAGTTTGACCGGGGTGAATTTTTGATATCGGGGTCGGAATCTGATTCTAGAAATTGGAATAGCTCTGTTATGTCATTTATGACTTGTGTGCAAAATTTAAAGTCATTCCGGATTGATTTGCTATGTTTCGGCACGAGTTATGGAATTTAAAAGTTCAAAGTTCATAGATTTCGATTTGAGGTGTGATTCGTCATTTTGATGTTATTATGTGTGTCTTGAGGCCTCGAGTAGGTCTGTGTTATATTATAGGACTTGTTTGTATACCTGGTCGGGGTTCCGAGGGGCTCGAGCGTATTTCAGATTGATTTCGGATCATTTTCTCCATGTTTTCATTGCTGCTTGTTGCTTGTTCTGGTGTGACCGCACCTGCGATTGGTTTGCGCATGTGCGATGGTCACAGAAGTGACAATGGAGTTGCATGTGGTGTCACTGGGAGCAGGAGTCTGCAGAAGCGAGGTTCATTCGCATATGCGAAGGCGCATATGCAGTGTGAAAGGGCGCAGAAGCGAACGTCAGCGCAAGAGCGCAATATGGACTCGCACCTGCGTGTGCGCAGCAACAGACTTTCTACCGCAGGTGCGAAGGTAGACCTCCAGTGCTTCTCCGCAGAAGCGTGTTTTTGGTCACGAAAGCGACGCCGCAGAAGCGGCTGATGTGCCGCAAGTGCGAAAGTGCTGGGCAGAATGATAAATACAAAGGTTCGTGATTTTGGCTTCATTTTAACATTTCCAAGCTCGGATTGAGGCGACCTTTGGAGCAATTTTCATCACAAGGATTGGGGTAAGTATTCTACACTTGGTTTTGATCTTCTTCCATGGATCTATCTCCATTTTTGGCTATTGGTTGATGAATTTTAAAGAGGAAATTGGGGGGTTTGGCCTAAAGTTTCATAATATAAATTTTTGAGTTTTGAACATCGAATTGGATTCGGATTTGAGTGAAACTAATATGGTTGGACTCGTAATTGAATGTGTTGTCAGATTTTATGAGTTTTGTTGGGTTACGAGGCATGGTCTCGGGTGGCCGATTTTCAGTTTTGATTAAGGATTTGATCTTTATCATTTGGAATTGTTTCCTTGGGCTTTATTTGATGTATTTGAGCTGCTTTTGGCTAGTTTTGAGCCGTTCGGAGGTCACTACGCGCGTGATGGCATCTTTGGAGCATCGCTTGGCTTTTTCGGCATTAGTATTGGGTTGTTCGGGGTAAGTAACACTTCTAAACTTAGTGCTGAGGGTATGAAATCCTGAATTACGTGTTATGTGGTTGATGTTGAGGTGACGTACATGCTAGGTGACGGGCGTGTGGGCGTGCACCGTGTGAATTATGACTCCATTATTCTGTGGTACTGTGTAGTTACCTGATCTCACCTGTAACCATGAAATTTCTACGTTCTTGAGCTATTGAGCTGTGATCCATATTAGAAACCATGTCTAGGCTACATGTTTATCCTGTTGGCACCCACTGAGGTTATTTATGCTGTTGAGTTATCTGCTTTCATTGCATTACATACTCAGTCATATGCATTCATATGCATATCATATCTCAGTCTTTGTTGCTATTTATTGATACACCAAATCATCATTTTCAGGCTAGTTTCATGACATTGTGAGCCCGCGAGAGAGAGACTGGAGAGATTGATGACTGAGTGAGACCAAGGGTCTAATTATGAGTGATATTATGGGATCGGGTTGTACGCTGCAGCGGTTATACTGAATTATGATAGCGTTTGGGCTGAAGGAGACCCTCCAGAGTCTGTACACATCCCTGGTGAGCGCGGTTAATTTATATTGAGGGATGAATCTTCCCTGGACATGGATCTTGTCCGAAGCATTTGTATTGAGGGATGGATCTTCCCTGGATATGGATCTTGTCCGAAGTATTTATATTGAGGGATGGATCTTCCTTGGACATGGATCTTGTCCGAAGCCTTTATATTGAGGGATCGATCTTCCCTGGACATGGATCTTGTCCGAAGCATTATATACCTGGAGATAGATCTTCCCCACGGGCTGGATTGGCCCTACTCGGTACTGAATGACTGATGATCAGTTGATGTGTATATTCAGGGATGGATCTTCCCTGGGTCGGATTAGCCATATACAGTACCGAGTGATTGAGCATGCTGAGTGGAATGTGTGAGAAAGTGAGATTGAGTACGCTGATAGTGTGAGTACATGGATTTATCTCTGAGATACATTGCATTGACATGCACACATGACATGCAAGCATAGAGATGTGTTTTCCTCACGCTGTATGGTATCACGTCATTCATGATTTCTCACACATATTGGCATATGGGCATGGTGATGCATTTCACACTTGCTATCTGGAAATAAAATGAAACATCTTATTTATTATTGAAAGAATATTGGGGAAAAATCATAGTTTTCAAACTTACTTATATTTTTGGTAACTTCGGTAAACGATTTGGGTTTTCACTGATACACTGGAAAGGCAGAATTATTTTCAGAAATCATGATTTAGCTGAGCATTTATTCTTTGGGTTACTTCTTTTATTACTTGCTTTATATTGTTATGAACTGTTGTTGGTTATTGGAGCTGGACCCTGACCTTGGTACAAGCTCGTCACTACTTTCAACTTAATGTTAGGTTTGTTACTTATTGAGTACATGGGGTCTGTTGTACTCATACTACACTTCTGCACCTTGCGTGCAAATGTTGGCTGATGATGTTGTTGTGTTCCTTGGGAGCTGGATCTGAAGATGTACCTACGCTCCGGTTGTAGCTGCCTCTTGTTCGTGGTAGCTTTAGATCTATAAAACTCTGTTTATGTACTTTTCAAACAGACAATGTATTTACTTCATTTCAGCTTTGTAAATTCTATTCTTAGAAGCTCATGATTTGTACTACCAGTCCTTGGAAAATGTATAAGATTCAGTAAATTACTTTCATTTAATTGTCTTGTTAATATCATTGGAATTGGATAGTACTAGTTGGCTTACCTAGCGGGTTGGGTTAAGTGCCTTCACGACTAGTTGGATTTTGGGTCGTAACAGAACCTTTTAGCCTATGGGGGATTAAGCTCATATTTTCAGGTGGAACCTTTTTGCTCAGGGTGTTTTACGTAGCTTAACTCAGGTAGAACCGTTTCACCTAGGGGGACCCAGCTCCTATTTCCGGGCAGAAGTACTCTTCGCTCAGGCTGTTTTATGTATCTTAACCCAGGTAGAACTTTTTCACCTAGGGGGATCCAGCTCATATTTTCGGGTAGAAGTACTCTTCGCTCAAGTTGTTTTACGTAGCTTAACCCAGATAGAACCTTTTCACCTAGGAGGATCCAGCTCATATTTCCGGGTAGAAGTACTCTTCGCTCAAGTTGTTTTACGTAGCTTAACCCAGATAGAACCTTTTCACCTAGGAGGATCCAGCTCATATTTCCGGGTAGAAGTACTCTTCGCTCAAGTTGTTTTACGTAGCTTAACCCAGATAGAACCTTTTCACCTAGGAGGATCCAGCTCATATTTCCGGGTAGAAGTACTCTTCGCCTAGGCTTGCTTTTCGTAGTTTAACCTAGGTAGAACATTTTCGCCTAGGGGGATCCAGCTCATATTTCTGGGTAGAAGTACTCTCCGCCCAGGCTTGTTTTTCGTAGCTTAACCCGGTTAGAACCTTTTCGCCTAAGGAGATTCAGCATTTTATCAGTAATACATGGTACCAACCCCTGGTTACATTTCCTTTTCAGTAATACAGGGAACCAACCCCTGGTTAAATTTTCGTTTCAGTAATATAGGGCACCAACCCCTGGTTACATTTCTTTTTCAGTAATACAGGGCGCCAACCCCTGGTTACATTTCTTTTTCAGTAATACAGGGGGCCAACCCCCGGTTACATTTCATTTTCAGTAATACAGGGCGCCAACCCCTGATTACATTTCCTTTTCACTAATACAGGGTAAGACCCCTGGTTACATTTTCTTTTCAGTAATACAGGGTGCCAACCCCTGGTTACATTTCTTTTTCAGTAATACAGGGAGCCAACCCCTGGTTACATTCATTTTCAGTAAAACAGAGTACCAACCCCTGGTTACATTTCCTTACCAGTATTAGGGTCTCCACTCCCTGGTTATATTTCCCTACCAGTATTAGGGTCTTCACTCCCTAGTTGAAGGTATTTTAGCCATAGGGTCTCCACTCCCTAGTCTATTTTCCAACATAAGGTCTCCACCCCTTAGTTGATTTTATTTTAGACATAGGGTCTTCATTCCATAGTCTCTTTTCAAACATAGGGTATTAATTCCCTAGTCTCTTTTCAAACATAGGGTCTCCACTCCCTAGTTGATTTTATTTTAGACATAGGGTCTCCACTCCATGGTTGAAGTTATTTTAGACATATGGTCTCCACTACCTAGTCTCTTTTCCAACTTAGGTTCTCCACTCCCTAGTTGATTTTTATTTTTAGACAGAGGGTCTCCACTCCCTAATCTCTTTACCAGTATCAGGGTATACTATTCCCTATCGTATTTCCCCAACATAAGGTACACCAATCCTTAGTTATTGGACCTGTTCTTGGAGACTCATTTAATTGGAAATTTTGCATTAAAGATTTATTATTTCCTCCGTTCTTTTTATCTGATTTCATGTGATTTTATTTATTTGGCTTTAAACATTATTAATAATAATGTAAATTAGTCCTTAATTGTTATATGCTTTATCATGTTACTGGAAATATGGTATTTAAACTTGCTATAATGTTGGGAAGATTTGGATCCTAATAAGTTTGGGCTTCAATTGTTAGGTTGTAGGGTATTGGTATATGATGGTTTATTTATTCAAATATCTAAAATCATAAATTTCTTCCACAAGTAATTTTATAATTATCTTACAATAATCTCAAAGTTTAGGAAGAATAATGAACACAGTTAGAGTGCTTTAGGCGCGCTTTTAATTAGTTTATCACGATTATGTATACGTTCGCATGGCATAATTGTGATTTTCAAAATTAAAATCGAAGTATGTGTTTGCAACTTTGGCCAAAATAATCTTAATATAATAAAAATGATATTAATTGTGTACACATACGCGTGACATGATTTTGGCACAATAAACAAAATGGATTCACACACGTGATTCGTTTCAAAGATAATTATATATTTTAATAATTAAAAGCGGATATATAAAATATAAAAACCAATAAATCACAGTTTATCTAAAATTAATTCAAGCCAAGTTGTAGTCAATAAAGCGACCGTGCTAGAACTACGGGACTCGAGAAATGCTTTACACCTTATCCCCGGTCAATAGAATTTTTTACCCGGACTTTATTTTTGCATACCAATAATAAAAAAGTCAAATCTTCCTTTGAATAGGGATTCAAATAAAAGGTGACTTGGAACACCCAAAAATCAAATTCCAAGTGGCGACTCTGAATAATAAAATAATCCCTATTTCAAAAAATATCACTAAAAATGGAAAAACTCTTTTAACCCATAACAATACATACACATACATATATCTTTTGGGAGTAAAAAGGAGGTGTGACACTTGGGAGTCCGAGTCGGACATGCAGAGTAGATATCCACACCTTTTTACCAATCGAGGTACTTTCCTATGTATGTTCGAGGACGAACGTTTGTTTTAGAGGTGGAGAATGTGATGATCCGATAGGTCATCTAGAGTTTTAACAGTTAATTCTGAATTCTGAGACCTCAAATAGCTCCTTTTAGCCTTTCTCAATTTGCGTGCACAGTCCGAGTCTTTTTTCGGAAGGCTCTTATGTGAAAAATTGATTAAAATATGAATTCGTGCATTAAAAATCTATTTGAGTTGACTTCGATCAACATTTTGAGCAAACGGGCCCGGATCTGTATTTTGACAGTCCGGGTGGGTCCGTATTGTGATTTGGGACTTAGGCGTATGCCCGAAATTGAATTCGGAGGTCCCTAGCTTGAGTTATCTCAATTTGTTGGAAATTTAAAATTTAAAGGTTTAAAGAATTTATGAATTTGACCGAAGTTTAACTTTGTTGCTACCAGGTCCGGATCTTGGTATAGGTTCATTACTATATCTATGACTTGTCTACAAATTTTTGTGCAAAACAAAGTTGAATTGACGTGATTCGAACGTCCGGTTGTTAAAATAGAAATTCTTAAGTTTTATTGAAAATTTTATTTAATTTGGTATCTGATTCATAGTTCTAGGTATTATTTTGGTATTTTTATCTTGCGAGCGAGTTCGTATGATATTTGTGGACTTGTGTACGTGTTTAATTTTGAGCCCTGAAGGCTCGGGTGAGTTTGAGATAGGCTACAGAGTAATTTTGAACTTAGAAGCATTGCTGGTGAAGTCTGGTTCTGGTGCAGCCTCTGATCTTGCAATTGCGAGGTCCATGTTGGCATTTGCGAACAAATTGTTCTCATTTGCGAAGTAGTTTGGG
>AWOL01S0075513.1:0-56548 GCA_000715115.1 Nicotiana otophora | reverse complement strand
ATATATATATGTCCAAAGTTTGGTCTTGTGCTTACAGATTTGGAACTTTAGTCTATTATGAAATTTTCCTACTTGGCTTAGACTTAGGACTTTCTTAAACCCCATATCACTTATAATATGCATCGTACACTTATTATCATATCCAATAGGTATCCATCATATTGTTAGTCCTCGTTCGCACATAAAATAATATAATTAGAATACATCAACTTTCTACTTTCGCCAAAATGCGTTGAATTGTTCTACGGACTACCAACTCTAATTCCAGACATGCGCCTAAGTTCGAAATTACCATACGAAATTATTGGAACCATCAAAGTTCCATTCCGGGGTCGTTTGCACAAAAGTCAAACTCCGGTCAACTCTTTTCATGTAAGCTTCCAAAACAAGAATATATTGTTCTTTCAATTAAATCTCGAATCATCCAAAAATCAAAACTCGGTCGCGCGTGCAAGTTATAATACACATTACAAAGCTTCTCGAGGTCTTAAGCCGTTGAACGGGACGCTAATTCTTAACACGACAAGTCGGGTCGTTACATTCTCCACCTCTTAAACACACATTCGTCCTCGAACGTGCTAATAATTATTCTAAGGTTACCAAATTGATGATTTTACTTTTATACATATACTCGCGCTTGATCCCACATTACCGCATTCGACATAAGCCCGACAACACTATCTCATTTGAGATTATTTCTTTTATCCATATTTGTAAACTTTAAGACCAATTTCCTACACTCCAAATATTTTCAAAGGCCTAATTTTCACAACAACGCACAGTATTAGTCTCAACTGGCTATAGCAATTTGTGCCTGCACACACATCAACTTTCTTGATAGTGTTGACGTACTTCCCCGCTTAGAATCATTCGCCCTTGATCACATAACATAACTTTTCTCTTCTTCGAACATATCAATCTCTCAAATTTTTCAGAAATTTCGGCAGAGGCCCCCTGTAAATGGGCCTATCTACCTGCCAGAGTAACGCCAAAACAACTCCTAACAAGGTATATATCAATAACACTAATCTCGGCATTACGAGCATTGCATTATCATAATGATATCAGGAAATAAAGCACATCATATGTATGCTCATCACCACATCTCCGGTCTTAAAAGTTATTCATAATTAATTCCAGCATCATTAATTAATCTCATATTAACCACCACCTCATTTCAAATTTTCACAACACTGACAACAGAATGTGAGGCATGAAGACGTCATGATTACTTACTCGGATTAATGAGTCATATTTAATGCCACTTGGGCACTCATCTCATAGGCTAAAACTTAATGTTTACAGCACAAAAATATCCGAATATGCGTAGAAAATATACAAGAATTATCAAATAGGCCTAACAGGCATGACTCCCTATTAATATTATTGTACAAACTAAATTTCACACAGGGAGAATTTTAAACTCATAAATATTTCACCACAAGGACCTCGTACTTATATAACTTCCATCGCGGCTTGTAGCCCGATTTAAATATTTCACACCATATAAAAATGTAAAGATCTCGTCCTCATCTCTGAATCATAAGTATTTTGCACATTGTGCCAACTGAAATTTCAATTTCCTTTCTTTCTTCTTTTCAATATATTTCATAAACAGTTTTCACAACACATAATGAACCCTCATACCGGTAGGGCATATAGTTCATAAACATTGGAATCAATTATTCCGAAACACATTAAACTCACTGTAATGATTAATAAAAATTACTTTTGGACTTATAGTCCTCAGTGGTGCCCAAAAATAAAATGATAGACACGGGCTAACATCATCAAACCTCCCAACAAGGATAAACATATAAGTGGTTCACAAAATTACGATGCTCACCCATAAGCGGAGCATAATAGGAGGACTCACCTCAATATTTAGAACCGAATCAAATTAAGGAGAATTATCCTTTTATAACAAATCAGGATCATACCTCTGACGACACCATCTGGTGTATCGGCCTCAGCCAGATCATAGCGATTATATCAATGGGTTGGGCCTCCGCCTCTTAAGCATCCTCTACCCATCTTTCCTCCACCCCTAATTGGTTGTGCACGTGTAGTAGTAACTGCATTGGGCCCATAGCCTGAGTGTTCTGATGAAGTCCACCTCTCCCAAGTCTGGGACAATCTCTCATGATATGCCTAGTATCACCACACTCATAACAACCCCTCTGAGATCGTGGCTGCTCGTACTAAGTCTGTGTCGGATAACTGGAATAACCACTGTAATATTCTAGTGTCAGTGGTGCACTATGAGAACTTACTAGAGCACCCCAAGTAATCTGATGTGGGGACTAAACTGGCCAACTTCTCAAGTCTCCGCTATAATGGGTCCTAGCTGAAGAGTAAAATTCACTGAACCCTCCAGATCTTCGAGACCTTTTGGCCTCCTTAGACTCCCTTTCCTCGCCTAAAACACCCTCAATCTTCCTTGCAATCTCCACTACTTGTTGAAATGGAGTATCAGTTTGCAACTCTCAAGCCATGCATATTTTAATATCATAATCGAGCCCCTCAATGAATCTGCGGACCCGTTCTCTGACTGTAGGAACCAAGATAGGTGGACTATACCTCTTAAACCTTTCAAGTCTGTTTTGTTCTTCTTCTGATGCCCCTGGCCTGACCTCAGGCTGAACCGGAATAACAGGTTGTACCAGTAACTACATCCGGAATCTGACCAATGTGAACCTGCTCTTCTGGAGTCGTGGTAAGAGTCTGAGCTACTCCCCCAATCTGCGAAATATTTGGTACAACAGAGATTAATTCCGCCTGAGTTAATGTACCAGACATACTCAGGAACTGTGCTAAAGTCTCTTGAAGTCCGGGGGTAACAATAGGTGCTTCTGGTACCTGTCCCCCAACTGGAGCTACTAGTGGCTCCTCAACTGTTGTTCTGACAGATGCTCTAGTCGTGGCATGTGCCCTTCTTCGAGATCTGCCTCGGCCTCTACCTTGGCCCCGGCCTCTTGCAGCCTTAGCAGTATGTGCGGATGCCTGCTCAGCTAACCTAGTAGTACGTTTTCTCACCATCTGTGAGAGAATAGAGATACAAAGGCTCAAATTCTACAATTAACAAATTCCGCATGACAGGAATGAAAGAAGTGAAATTTTCCTAACAGTTCTGTAGCCTCTCGAAGATAAGTACAGACGTCTCTGTACCGATCCGCAAGACTCTACTAGACTCGTTCGTGACTCGTAGAACCTAGATCCCTGATACCAACTAATCACGACCCAAAATCCCACCACAGGCGTCGTGATGGCACCTAGTCTCTAAGACTAGGTAAGCCGATTTCAATTACATTTTGAAGCTATTTGTTTTGAATTAAATAGGTAATCAAACTAACAGCGGAACAAATATGAATATACAACCTCCCAAGACTGGTAGTACTGAGTCACGAACTCTAACTGAATACATGGAATGATCACGAGGACCGAATATACAATATTGTTTGATTAACAATTAACAGTACAATGAAATAAAAAGACTCCAAGGGACTGCGACGACCAAACAGCTCTACCTTGAATCCTTACGATCCCGCTTAAACTCTGCTCAAGTCCAATATCTTCAATACCTGGCTCTGCACAAAAATGTGCAGAAGTGTAGTATGAGTATACCACGGTCGGTACCTAATAAGTATCAAGACTAACCTCAGTGGAGTAGAGACGAGGTACAGTCAAGATACTCACTAGTCTAATAGCCTGTGCAATATAATATACAAAATAATAGGAAAAAGATAGCAATAAGGGCAACATAAAATAACCAATGATATGCACGGCAAGACAATAAGAACACCATTAATAAATACAATTACACCCAATTAAATCAAGTCCTTCAAATAAATGTCTTTCACATATAATTCTTCCAAATAACTCTCTTTCAAATATAATTTTCTCAAATAATTATCTTTTAAATATAATTCTTTCAATAAATCTCTTCAAATATAATTTCCTCAAATAAATATCTTTCAAATACAACTTTTTCATATAATACTTTCTAAATAAAAATCCTTCCAAATAAATAAGCTGAATATAAATCTTTCAATTAAAAAGTCACCATGTGACACCTCATTTCATAATCATAAAAATACGGGTCTTAGTCCATTTTCATATTTTTCGTAAACACGGATCTCAGCCCATTTTTCATATTTTCACAACACCTCGTGCCCATAATTAAATCATCATATTTCCCCAGCACCTCGTGCCCTCATTTCATATCACAACTGCACGGACAATTCACGTGTCAAATATCATTATCATTTAATCACAGCACCTCGTGCCCATATTTCATATCACAACTGCACGGACAATTCACGTGCCAATATCCTTATTATTTACTCACGGCACCTCGTGCCCACATTTCATTTTATAATCCGCCTGGCAATAGCCACAGGCTCTCAATTTCAACATAAATCAGATTGTTATCAATTTACCAACAACAATACAAATTGCACAATGTATAAAATAAACACAAGAAAATCACAACATCACATGAAAATCACCAATGCAACCACTCCTCATCATCACATACCATCCCTGACAATAGCCACCCTTATCTCTTATATAGCCACTATTATCTCTCCTATAGCCACCCTTATCTCTCCTATAGCCCCCCTTATCCCTCCTCCCTGACAATACCAATAGACACCCTTATCGCTCCTATTTCCACCCTTATCGCTCTGCCTAGACAATATCAATAGCCACCCGTATCGCTCATATTGCCACCCTTATCGCTCCTATAGCCACCCTTATCGCCCAGACAGTATTCTAACAAACACAACAACAGTGAAATGCCACCCATATACCCACATAATATCAACGGTAAAATGCTACCCTTATCTCCCTAAAATATTAACTCACATAACACAACAATTTACACGAGAAATTATCACGACAACATAACAAAACAATCAATTCATATCACAATTTGCCCAATGGCCACAACCAAAGTTTCAAAGATACAACCAAATCAATTAATTTCACAACAAATAGCAGAAGGCCTCATACAATGTGTACAACACCCCCAAAAATAATCAACAGAGATATAAATTACCCAGCATAAAGCAAAGCCTTCATTAATCCAAACTTAGATAATTATGTTAACACTTCTTTTTAAACTTGCTTAATTAATTATTTGCATAAGGAAAGTTCATATTGAAATTTAATTCCAAGAAATATCAAACCAATAATACTCACAAAATTACATAAGTTTTCAAGTAACAATCACATCAAACTGTCATATAAAAATAAATTCAATAACAAGGATTTATGGGCAATTAGATGATTTAATAAATACTAACAATTATCCAAATTACTACACAATATGCCCAAAAATATAACTCAATGAATTTTGCACCTATAAGCCCGAGTACGTACTCATCACCTCGCATACACGGCTTTTCACATTTCATAAATGGCACATAAGACTCAATGCCTAAGGGGTAATTCCCTCACTCGAGGTTAAGCAAGACACTTACCTCGCTTCGCAACCAAATATAAGATTCCAATAAGCCTTTGCCTCGCGAATTCCTGTCTGAACGCTTCAAATCTAGTCACAAACAATTCAATATACTCAATACGAATCGTAGGAATTAATTCCATATGAAATTACTAATATCCCGTATTAAAATCCGAATTTCATTTTAAAAATCGATAGTGGGACTCAAGTTTTGAATCCCGGAAAAACTCACAAAATCCGAACACCTATTCCGATACGAGTTCAACCATACAAAAATTATCGAATTTCGACATCGGATTGCCCTTCAAATCTTCAATTAAAGTATTTGAAGATTTCTACCATTTTCAACCCAATCTTTACCCATTTGAACTCAACAATCTTCCCACAAACTTTATTGGTACAAGAATGTATAACTAATACTCTGACATCCAAGAATCATCTTACTAATTACCTATTTCTAGTTGGATTTCGAAATTGAAGAATTGGGGAAAGAAATTCTTACCTCTTTGAAGCCTTAGCAAACCTTTGATGCGATTTCAAGGTTTGATTCAAGGAAGAGTAGTGAAATATTTAGTTCTCCCCTTTCCTCGCTCTAAAATCGTTCTCCCTTCTCTCGAAAACACCAAAAATTGCCCCAAAAATAAAGCCCAATCGAGTTAAATGAAATGGGGTTCGGGTCAAAAAAACCCTTTTTTGTACAGGCGCGGTGCATGGGGCGCCGCGGGGCACGAGGTAGCTGTGCAAAAAGTTTCTGGAAATGAAATTTCGGACCGTTCTGGAATTTCCCACAGGCGCGGCGCATGGGACGCCGCATGGGGCACCGCGGTAGTGTTAAATTCTGCCAGCATTTGATAATTTGGTCATAACTTCTTGTAGGAATATCCAAATGATGAACGGTTTGAAGCGTCAGAAACTAGACTCAAAAATATTTTATTTGATAGGTTAGCATCACATAAAACCTTATAAATATATATATATATATATATATATATATGTAGATATGCATGTCCAAAGTTTGGTCTTGTGCGTACTCTTTTGGAACTTTAGTCTATGATGAAATTTTCCAACTTGGCTTAGACTTAGGACTTTCCTTAGACCCCATATCACTTATAATATTCCTCGTACACTTATTATCATATCCAATAGGTATCCATCATATAGTTAGTCCTCGTTCGCACACAAAATAATATAATTAGAACACATCAACTTTCTACTTTCGCCAAAATGCACTGAATTGTTCTACAGGCTTCCAACTCCAATTCCAGACATACGCCTAAGTCCAAAATCAACATACGAAGCTATTGAAACCATCAAAGTTCCATTCTGGGGTCGTTTGTACAAAAGTCAAACTCTGGTTTCAATTAAATATCAAATCATCCGAAAACCAAACTCGGCTGCGCGCGCAAGTCATAATACACATTACAAAGCTTCTTGAGGTCTTAAGCCGCTGAACGAGACGCTAATTCTTATAACGACAAGTCGGGTCGTTACAAAAGTATTCAAATAAGCCTACTACCAACGAAATACGAGAGTACGTACTAACACTACCGGTATGAATAATCTAGACTACCTAACTTACTATCCTAATCTTCGATCTCCACACCTTTCTATCACGGGTCATGTCCTCGGTTAGCTGTAACTGCGGCATGTCATGCCTAATCACCTCATCTCAACTCTTTTTCGGCCTACCCCTACCTCTCCTAAGGCCCTCCAATTCAACCTCTCACACCTCCTTACCGGAGCATCTATGCTTCTCCTCCTCGCATGTCCAAACCATCTAAGTCGTACTTCCTGCATCTTGTCCTCAATAGGGACCACACCCACCTTGTCCCGAATAACTTCATTCTGAATTCTATCTAATCTGGTGTGTCCCACATCCATCTCAACAACCTCATCTCTTATAGAGTCAATTTGTACTAATCTAAAATAACTTCTTTGTGCAATCTTAAAGAGTCAAAACAAGAACTAATACGGTGACTTCAATGATGTACGACCCCAAATTCCCTCCGTAGGATGTCGTGATGGCACCTAGTTTCTAAGACTAGGTAAGCCTATCAATGCAGAATAATAATAAATATATGAAATAAATAAACTACAATTCAAACAATTTCAACTCCCAAAATCCGGTAGAAATAAGTCACAAGCTTCTAAGAATTTATTCTCAATGTCTCTATATATCAAGGTCTAAAGAAAACTAAGGAAGAAACATAAAAATGATAGAAGGGGACTCGGGAGGGAGTCTGCGGACGCTGACAGATATACCTCGAAGTCTCCGTGCACAGGTAACTCACTGACATCTAGACTTGTAAGATGTACCTGGATCTGCACAAAAATGATGTGCAGAAGCGTAGTATGAGTACACCACAACGGTACCCAGTAAGTGCCAAGCCTAACCTCGGTAGAGTAGTGACGAGGTCAGGTGAGGCCCTACTGGAATATAATAATGGCATGGTAAAATATTTAACAATATAGTAAAATAAAATGACATTGGAAATGAATTAAGTAGTGTATCACCATTTAATTAAGAAATATAATGGCAAATAATATCTCGTGAAAACAAAATAGAATTTCAAATAATATCTCGTGGAAACAAAAGCGAATTTCCTTTCAACTTTAAGAAAATCACAACAAATAATCAAGGCAACTGCGGCCATAAATCAATATCAACAAGGACACTCTCGAGGTACCGCCTCGTTGTCCCAAATCATAAATAAATTCACAATATCTCATTTTCTTATCTCACCGCGGGAGCCTTCCCAATTTATTTGAAAGAAAATATGTTTTCCGAAATAGCATCCCGCATTTTAGCCATCCTTATCACACCGCATGATTCTAGTAGTTCCCCCTACTAGCCACGCGTATCAAGTCACCCTTATCTCACCGCATGCGTTGCAATACCCAGACCTTATACCACCGCATGCGTATCAATATCACAATATATCACAATTTGCACCTCAAGTGCTCAAATAATGTAACTTGCCAAAATACTTCAACAACAATATTTTTCCACAATAAAGAGCTCACGGTTCATGCCAAAATAAATCATCAATACTATTTTTCCACAACAAAGAGCTCACGGCTCCATCACAATGAGTACAAAAATCTTACAAAATATTCAAGATTAAATAATGCAGGAAAATAATATTTCAAAATCTTGCATACGTTGCATCAATATAAAATTTAAAATGTCAAATACTTCATATTAATAATGTTTAATTTAAAGAAAATCACCCTTCAAGTAATGCACAGAATAAAAGAAACCAAGTTTCAACAAAACATGTATAACAATTAGTAGGAAAAGGACAAACAAATTTAAGGTATATAACTCAGATCAATGATGAAGAATATAACAAGATAAAATAATTTAATGAATGCGCAACAATGATCTACACAATTTAAAAATATAATCTTTCACATTTAGCCCGTGTAGACACTCGTCACCTCATGTACACATCCTTCAACACATTTCAATAATCACATTAATATCAATTCTAGAGAAAATTTCCCCAACACAAGGTTAGACAAGTCACTTACCTCGATTTGCTCCAATTTAACAAGTAGTATGCTTTTTCCTCGATTTTTTGATTCCGATCGACTCGTATCTAGTCATAATTAATTCGATGCAGTCAACAAAAATTATAGAATCAATTCCATAAGAAAATACTATATTTTTTAATAAAATCCGAAATTAACTCAAAAATGGCCCGTGGAGCCCACGTCTCGGAATCCGGCGAAAGTTAAGAAATATGAACACCCATTCAACTATGAGTTCAACCATACAATTTTTACAAACATCCAACATCAACTTGACGCTCAAATCTCAATTTCTCATTTCCGACCCCCAATATCAAAAAGTCAACTCCCCGGTCAAACTTCCAAACTTAAATTCCTATTTTAGCAATTTCAAGCCTAATTTCACTACGGACTTCCAAATAAAATTCCGATCAGGCTCCTAAGTCCAAAATCACCATACGAAGTTGTTGGAATCATCAAAATTCTATTCTGGGGTCGTTTGCACATAGTTCGACATCCGATCACTATTTGAATTTAAACTTTTAATATTTTTTCAAAATTTCATATCTCGGGCTAGGGACTTTGGAATTTGATTCCGGGCATACGCCCAAGTCCCAAATCACGATACGAACCTACCAAAACTATCAAAATACTGATCCGAATCTGTTTGCTAAAAATGTTGACCAAGGTCAACTCACTTGAGTTTTAAAACTCTAATTCACATTTTAATTCATTTTTCGCATAAAAACTTTCAGAAAACTTTTACGTACTGCGCACGCAAGTTGAATAATGATAAATAGTGCTTTTCGAGGTCTTAGAATACAAAATTAATTATTAAATTTAAAGATGACATTTTGGGTCATCACATTCTCCACCTCTAAAATAAACGTTCGTCCTCGAACGGAGTTAGAAGAAATACCTGAGCTGGTGAATAAGTGTGGATAATAGTTACGCATATCATGCCCGGTCTCCCAAGTCGCCTCTTCGACCGGATAACCCCTCCACTGAACCTTCACAGAAGCAATGTTCTTTGACCTCAGCTTTCGAACCTGCTTATCCAAAATAGCCATTGGTTCCTCAAGATAAGATAGATCCTTGTCGAGCTAAACCGAACTGAAGTCTAACACATGAGACGGATCGCCGTGATATTTCCGAAGCATGGAAACATGGAATAACTGATGAACCGCAGAGAGACTAGGTGGTAGTGCAAGTTTGTAAGCCACCTCTCCAACTCTCTCAAGAATCTCAAAAGGCCCAATATACCTAGGGCTCAACTTGCCCTTCTTCCTGAACCTCATCACACCCTTCATAGGCGAAACCAGGAGCAATACCCGCTCACCAACCATGAATGTAACATCACGAATCTTCTGATCCGCATAACTCTTCTATCTAGATTGGGCTGTATAAAGTCGATCCTGAATCAATTAACCTTTTCCAAGGCATCCTGAACCAAATCTGTACCCAATAGTCTAGCCTCGCCCGGTTCGAACCAACCCACTGGAGATCGGCACCGCCTACCATACAAGGCCTTATACAGAGCCATCTGAATGCTTGACTGGTAACTGTTATTGTAAGCAAACTCCGCAAGTGGTAAGAACTGATCCCAAGCATCCCCAAAATCTATCACACACACACGAAGCATATCCTCCGATATTTAAATAGTGCGTTCGGACTGCCCGTCTGTCTGAGGGTGAAATGATATACTCAACTCTACTCGAGTACCCAACTCACGTTGTACTGCCCTCCAAAATTGTGAGGTAAACTGTGTACCCCGGTTAGAGATGATAAATACCGGTACACTGTAAAGTCTGACAATCTCGCGAATATATACCTGAGCCAGCTGCTCTGAAGAGTAAGTAGTAATCACAGGAATGAAATGAGCAGATTTGGTCAGCCTATCTACAATCACCCAAACTGCATCAAACTTCCGCTGAGTCCGTAGGAGCCCAACAATGAAATCCATAGTGATCCACTCCCATTTCCATTCTGGAATCTCTAACTTCTGAAGTAATCCACCAGGTCGTTGATGCTCATATTTCACCTGTTGACAATTTAGACACCGAGATACATACTCCACTATGTCTTTCTTCATTCGCCTCCACCAATAGTGCTGTCTCAAGTCCTGATATATCTTTGCACCACCCAGAAAAATGGAGTACCGCGAACTGTGAGCCTTCTTGAGAATCAACTCATGCAAGCCATCTACATTGGGTACACATAGCATGCCCTGCATCCGTAGTACACCGTCATCTCTAATAATAGATTTCTTGGCATCTCCGTGTTGAACTGTATCCTTAAGGACAAGAAAATAAGGGTCATCATACTGACGCTCCCTGATATGATCATAAAGAAAATACTGATAAACCATACAAGCCAAAACTCGGCTTGGCTCGGAAACATCTAACGTGACAAACTGGTTGGCTAAGGCCTGAACATCCAAGGCTAAAGGCCTCTCTGTTACCGGTAAATAAGCTAAGCTGCCCAAACTCTCCGCCTTATGACTCAAGGCATCGGCCACTTTATTGTCCTTCCCAAGATGATAGAGAATGGTGATATCATAATCCTTAAGCAACTCCAACCATCTCCGCTGAGATCCTTCTATTTAAACATATGTTGTAGACTTCGGTGATCGGTGTAGACCTCACAATGGACACCGTACAAATAATGCCGCCAAATTTTTAAGGCATGAACAATAGCTGCTAATTCCAGATCATGTATAGGATAATTCTTCTCATGCACCTTTAACTGTCTGGATGCGTAGGCAATCACCCTACCATCTTGCATCAACACTGCGTCGAGACCAATACGCGACGCATCACAATACACAATATAAGACCCTGTACCTATAAGTAATACCAATACTGGGGCTGTAGTCAAAGCTGTCTTGAGCTTTTGAAAGCTCTCCTCACATTCCTCGGTCCACCTGAACAGAGCACCCTTCTGGGTTAATTTGGTCATAGACGCAGCAATAGAAGAGAAACCCTTTACAAATCAGCGATAATACCCTGCCAAACCAAGCAAACTTCGAATTTTCGTAACTGAGGACGGTCTGGACCAATTCTGCACTGCTTCAATCTTCTTCGGATCTACCTTGATCCCCTCGCATGAAACTATATGACCCAAAAATCCCACCGAATCAAGTCAGAATTCACACTTTGAGAATTTTGCATATAACTTCTTTTCTCTCAAAATCTGAAGCATAGTCCTCAAGTGTTGTTCATGATCTTCCCGACTCCGGGAATACACCAGAATGTCATCAATAAACACAATGACGAAAGAATCAAGATAGGGCTAAAATACACTATTCATTAAGTGCATAAATATTGTTGGGGCATTGGTCAGCCCAAAAGACATCACAAGGAACTCGTAATGACCATACCGAGTCCTGAAAGCAGTCTTCAGGATATCTGGCTCCCAAATCTTCAATTGATGATAGCCTGAACGTAAGTCGATCTTAAGGAATACTCTGGTACCCTGAAGCTGATCAAATAGGTCATCAATATGTGGCAGTGGATACATGTTCTTCACGGTAACCTTGTTTAGCTGGCGGTAATCAATACACATCTGCATAGAACCATCCTTCTTCTTCACAAATAAGACAGGAGCACCCCAAGGCGATACACTAGGCCGAATGAAACCCTTATCAAGCAATTCCTGTAACTGTTCTTTTAATTCTTTCAACTTTCCTGGGGCCATACGGTATGGTGGAATAGAAATGCGCTGAGTGCCCAGTAATAAATTAATACCAAAATCAATATCCCTGTCGGGTGGCATACCCGGAAGATCCGCTGGAAATACATCGGGAAAATCCCTTACTATAGGAACTGACTCCACGGTAAGAGTATCAATATTAATATCTCTTACATAGGCCAGATACGCATCACACCCTTCTCAACCATTCGTTGAGCTTTAAGAAATGAAACAACCCTGCTAGGAACATGATCCGAGGCACCTCTCCACTCTAGCTGTGATAGACCTGGCATAGCCAACATCACCGTCTTGACATAACAATCAAGAATAGCGTGATAGGGCGACAACCAGTCCATGCCCAAAATAATATCGAAATCCACCATACTGAGCAATAATAAATTAGCTCTGGTCTCAAAACCACTGATAACAATTACACACGACCGATACACATGGTCCATAATAATATATTCACCCACGGGTGTAGTTACATAAACAGAAGAACTCAAGGAATCACGTGCTACACCCAAATACAGGGCAAAATAAGATGACACATAAGAGTAAGTGGAGCCTGGATCAAATAAGACTGATGCATCTCTATGACAAACTGGAATAATGCCTGTGATAACAGAATCAGATGCAACAACATCTGTCCTAGCAGGAAGGGCATAATATCTGGCCTGGCCTCCCCTTCTAGGGCGACCTCTACCTTCCCGACCTCCACCTCTAGCTGGCTGTGCAGGTGGAGTGGCAACTGGTGCAGTAATCATGGCCTGAGAATCCTGAGGACCCTATGGAATAGGTAGGGCATGAGAAATCCGTGGAGGTGCACCCCTCCTAAGTCTGGGGCAATACCTCATGATATGACGAGAGTCACCATACTCAAAATAAGCCCTCGAAGTACGTGGCTGCGGGGACTGGCTCAGACCTGATCAACTAGACTGCCCACTAAAAGCACCCCGTACCGGATGTACAGAAGACACTGGCAGTGCATAATATGGAACCTGAGGTTTGGGAGTAGCCAGAATACCATTGGAAGCTGGGGTTTTTTAGCTTCTCTCTCTCGAGTCTGCATACCTTCCAATCTCCTAGCAATTGACAACACCTGTTGGTATGTGATATCCATCTCTAGCTCTCGGGCCATACTGTATCTGATACTAGGGTGGAGACCCTCAATAAATCTGCGAACCCGCTCTCAAACAGTAGCAACTAAGGCTGGTGCATGCCTAGCAAAATCACTGAATCAGACCGCATATTCTGACATGGGCATAGAACCCTGGAGCAGTTGCTCAAACTCTGTACGTCATGCATCTCTAAGACTCTGAGGAACATACTCCCTTAAGAACATATCTGAAAATTGAGTCCAAGTAAGTGAAGCTGCCTCAGCCGGACTATCCAACTTATATGCCAGCCACTACTGGTAGGTTGCTCCTATAAATTAGAATGTCATGAAAGAAACCCCACTGGAATCCACAATACCCATAGTACGAAGGATACGGTGACATTCCTCTAGAAAACCCTGAGCATCCTATGAAGTTAAACCACTGAAAGTGGGAGGGTGGTACTTCTTATACCTCTCGAGCCTGAGCTGCTCCCCCCTGATACTGCTGTCCTAATCTCAAGCCGAACTGGGACAACTGGCTACACTGGTATAACTTTTGGGGCATGGTCAACTTGGGCTCGTGGCTCTGGAGTACGGGCGGCGGGAGTCTGCACTCCTCCCCCAGTCTGAGATGTGGCAGGAGCAAGTGGAATTAATCTTGCCTGAGCTAAAGTGCCAAACATGCTCAAAACCTGGGCAAGAGTCTCCTGAAGTGCATGAGTAGTAACATGCGTCTCAGGTGCATGCTCTCCAACTGAAGCTACTGGTGGCTATAGTGCAGCAGCTCGTGCAGGTGCTCTGGCTGCACCATGTGGTCTTCCTCGGCCTCTGACTCGGCCTCTGCCCCATCCCCGGCCTATTGCGGCTCCAATAGGGGGCGCGGGTGTCTGATCATCAGATCTAGTTATGTGTGTCCTCGCCATCTGTGAGGGAATAGAAAGACAATTGTTTAGAACTTTGAAATCAACAAAGGTGCACGATAAGGAATCAAATAAGTGAATATTTTCTAATAGTTCCATAGCCTCTCAAAGATAAGTACAAACGTCTCTGTACCGATCCGCAAGACTCTACTAAACCTGCTTGTGACTCATAATACCTATGAACCTAGTGGTCTGATACCAATTGTCACGACCCTAAATTCCCTCCGTAGGATGTCGTGATGGAACCTAGTTTCTAAGACTAGGTAATCCTATCAATGCAGAATAATAATAAATATATGAAATAAATAAACTACAATTCAAACAATTTCAACTCCCAAAACCTGGTAGAAATAAGTCACAAGCTTGTAAGATTTATTCTCAATGTCTCTATATATCAAGGTCTAAAGAAAAATAAGGAAGCAACATAAAAATGATAGAAGGGGACTCCGGAGTCTACGGACGCTGACAGATATACCTCGAAGTCTCTATGCGCAGGTAACTCACTAACATCTAGACTGGTAAGATGTACCTAGATCTGTACAAAATGATGTGCAGAAGTATAGTATGAGTACACCACAACGGTACCCAGTAAGTTCCAATCCTAACCTCGGTAGAGTAGTGACGAGGTCAGGTGAGTCCCTATTAGAATATAATAATGGCATGGTAAAATATTTAACAATATAGTTGTAATGACCCAACCGGTCATTTTAACTTTTAGAACCCCCTTCCCTAAAAATAAAACTTCCCGTATGTACTTTTAATGATTTATGACTTGCGGGGATGGTTGGTTCAGGATTTAGAAGTGTTTGGGTTGAAACCGGAACACTTGGTTCCTTAAGTTGGCCTTAAAGTGCTAAGTTTGACTTCGGTCAATATTTTAAGAAAATGACCTCGGAATAGAATTTTGACGATTCTAACAGCTCCGTATGGTGATTTAGGACTTAGGAGCGTGTTCGGAATTTTATTTGAAAGTTCGTAGTTAAATTAGGCTTGAAATGGCTAAAATAGGAATTTAAGTTTGGAAGTTTGACCGGGGAGTTGACTTTTTAATATCAGAGTCGGAATCTAGTTCTGAAAATTTTCATAGCTCCGTTATGTCATTTATGACTTGTGTGCAAAATTTGAGGTTAATCGGACTTGATTTGATAGGTTTCGGTACCTAATGTAGAAGTTGGAAATCTTAAGTTTCATTAAGCTTGAATTGGGGGATGATTCAAGGTTTTAGGGCTGTTTGGTGTGATTTGAGGGTTCGACTAAGTTCGTATGATGTTTTGGGACTTGTTGGTATAATTGGTCGAGGTCCCGAGGGGCTCGGGTGAGTTTCGGACGACTAACAGATCACTTTTGACCTTTGGAACACTGCTGATAACTACTGGTATTTTCTTCTGATTTCCTTATACGCGATCATGTAAGTTGGTCTGCGATCATGTAGAGTAATTTTGACAAATGTGGATTTGTTCTACGCGATCGCGTGAATGGGGTTGCGATCGTGTAGGCTTATTTTCGACAGCTGGAAATTCGTTCTGTGCGATCGCGTGGGCACGTTTGCGATTGCGTAGGTTAGGCCAGCTTGTGCATCGCGATCACGTAGGGGAAAATAGGGAGGAGCTGGACTATGCGCTTAATGCTTCGCGATCGCGTGAGGAAGCTCGCGATCGCGTAGGCTTGCAGAGACTGTGCTTCGTGATCACGTAGGCTTGCGCAGACTGTGCTTCGCGATCGCGTGGGATTTTCTGCGATCGCATAGGGTTAATGTGGGTAGTAAAATTTTATGCTACGTGATCGCGTGAGGATGTTCGCGATTGCGTAGAAGAAATCACTGGGCAGAGAGTTTAAGTTCTGAAAATGGGACTTCGTACCATTTTCCATTTTTTACGATTTGGAGCTCGGATTTAGGCGATATTTGGGAGATTTTCAGAGAAAACAACGGGGTAAGTGTTCTTAACTCAATATTGGTTAAATTACCCGAATCCATCACTATCTTTATCATTTAATTGGTGAATTGAGATTTGAGGATTTGAGGGCCGAATTGTTATCGGAATTTAGTGATTTGTGTATGGGTAGATTCGTGGTTGAGTGGGTGTTCATATTTCGTAACTTTCGCCTGATTCCGAGATGTGGGTCCCACGAACGAATTTTTAATTAATTTCGGAATTTTTATTGAAAAAGTAGTATTTTCTTATAGAATTGATTCCAATAATTTTTAGTGATTGTATCGAATTATTTTGGCTAGATTGGAGCCAGACAGAGTTGAATAATCGTGAAAAGGCCTTCTAGTGGATTAAATTGGAGCAAGACGAGGTAAGTCTCTTGTCTAATCTTGCGAGGTGGAAATTTCCCCATAGGGATTAAATTGAATAATTGTTGATAATTGTGGGGGCTACGTACGCACGAGGTGACGAGAGTCCGTGCGTAGCTACTATTATTGCTAATGTCCGGGTAGCTTAGGACTCAAAGCATAAATTATTTATATAAATTGTATTCCTTGTTTAATTAATATTATTTGATATATTTATATATATGTTGTGAATTGTTAGATAAAAATATTAAAGGATGGGAAATTCATATGTTTAATTTTTTATTAAATTAATTAATTGTTAAAAAAAATTGTTCTTCCTCTCGAATTTATCTTATAATAAATATACTCTCCTTCCGAAGGTACATAAACAAATGTCCTCCTTTCTTGTGGAGCGGGCCGAACGCCTCGGCAGGATAGATGCATCAATGGATCGCGCCGCACGTTCCTCGGCAGTGTACATGACACTCTGGATCAGGTCGTACGTCCTCGGCAGAAATCGTGCTTAATAATAATAATAATAATTACACGATACTTCAATAGCTTATTTCAGCTTGCGAAGCTAATTGATAAATTGGAAAATCCTTGGAATTTAATGAATTATTATTCTTGCTAGTTAAAGAATTAATTGTTATTCCTGTAATGATATTTAATTGATAAATTAGAAATTATTTGAATTAAAAAAATTTAATTAATATATTGAGAATTGTTGCATTTGAAGGAATTTGATTATTTCCGCTGATTAAATAAATTATTTTAAATTCTGTGAATCATGTTGATTTAAATATCCTAGTTGTATTTCAATTATTATTATTGACCCATAGTGAGTGTCAAAGTCGGCCATCTCATCTCTACCACTTCGAGATTAAGCTTGATACTTATTGGGTACACATTGTTTACGTACTCATACTACACTTGCTGCACTTTTTGTGCAGGAACTAAGGCGAGTTCTAGTGGGGGACCTATCGTCTAGCCGTAGTGTCGGGCGCCATCACGACCTATAGGTGAAATTGGGTCGTGACAACATGGTATCAGAGTACTAGGTTCACATAGGTCTCACAAGTTATGAGCAGGCCTAATAGAGTCGTGCGGATCGGTACAGAGACGTCTGTACTTATCTTTGAGAGGCTATAAGGTGTTAGGAAATTTCCTTTCTTCATATTCCATCGTGTAATTGATGTAGTTCTAAATATCCTTCTCTTATTCTCTCTCAGATGGTAAGAACATGCTCGAATGAGGTTCCAGGCCAGGGAAGAGCACTCCCCTAGTTGCTAGAGGCTGAGGCAGAGGCCGAGGGAGAGCTCCAGCTCGTGGTAGAGGGCGAGGACATCCCAGGACTGTTCCAGTTATACCGCTAGTGGGTCTAGCAGAGAACCCCATTGTTGAGGAATAGGATGAGGTGCCTATGGCAGAGCCAGCTCCGGTAGATTTCATATCTGCATTGGGATTTCAGGATGTCATGGGTCGTATGTTGCGATTCATGGACAATATGACTCAGGCCGGTTTATTTCCGGCAAACCCAGCCACATCTCAGGCGGGCGGGGGAGCACAGACCCCTACCGCGTAGGCTTATAGATGGCCAGCTGCTGTATATCAGACCCAGGGTTCACTACCCATGGGTGGAGCCCAGCCAGTGGCAGCAGCTACACCTGAGCCCACGTCAGTTATCGCCGTCGATCCTCAGAAATTATTGGACAAATGGACTAGACTACATCCTCAGGTCTTTAGGGATGAGAGACATGAGGATCCACAAGACTTCATTGATCGGTGCAAGGATAGACTGTACAACATGAGGATATTGGAGTCTCATGGGGTAGACTTTGCTACTTTTCAGCTAGAGGGCAGAGCCCGTAGATGGTGGCAGTCTTATGTTCTTGGCAGACCAACAGATTCTCCTACCATGACTTGGGACAGGTTCACTTGTATCTTCCTGGACAGGTACATTCCACCCTCCCAGAGGGAAGAGTTGCGGTTTCAGTTTGAGTAGCTCCAGCAGGGTCAGATGTCAGTGACTGATTATGAGGCGAGGTTTTCTGAATTATCTCGCCATGCACTTATGATACTCCCTACTGAGGCGGAGAGAATTAGGAGGTTTTAGCCAATTTACATATTGGTATTCAGGCCACTATGGCTAGAGAGGTTGAGATGGGTACTTCTTATAAGCGAGTTATGGAGATAGCCCGGAGGATTGAAGGTGTGCGTCAGCGGAGCCGAGAGCATATTATGAGAGATAAGCGGTTCAGGTACTCTGGAGAGTTCAGAGGTGCTCCGTCTGGGGGCAGAGGTCAGTTCGTGAGGGGGCAGTCCAGCAGACCCCCATTTCCAGCACCACCACCTCCTCGAGGTGCTCCAGTGAGACCTTATCTCAGTGCTATACCAGAGAGTTCCTACCATCCACAAGCTATTCAGGGTCCTTCCAGTGGGTATTCAGGTCCTCAGGGCCAGAATCTTAGTCAGAAACCCATCGCACCGAAGAGTTGTTATGAGTGCAGGGATCCCAGTCACATGTGGAAATTTTATCCCAGGCTTCAGGGTAGACAAGTATAGCAGGGTCAGCAGCCTATGCTTACCAAACCAGTTGCTCCACCATTAGTCCGACCACCAAGAGGTGGAGGATAGGTGGGTAGGGGTCATCCTAGAGGTGGAGGTCAGCCAGGCGGAGGCCAGCCAATTGGCGCTCCAGCTCGGTTCTATGCTTTTTCGGCTAGACCAAATGCAGAGGCCTCAGATGCTGTGATTACAGGTATTATTTCTATTTGCGGCAAAGATTCCTCAGTATTATTTGATCTAGGATCCACGTAATCATATGTGTCGTCTTTATTTGCTCCATTCCTGGGTGTTTTTTGCGAGTCCTTGAGTACTCCTGTTTATGTGTCCACTCCTGTAGGTGATTCTGTTATTGTGAACTAGATCTACCGGTCCTGTATTATTATATTCTATGGTTATGAAACTAGAGCAGATCTCTTATTACTCGAGATGATCGATTTTGAAATTATTCTGGGTATGGACTGGTTATCTCCATATCATGATGTTCTAGATTGTCATGCCAAAATTGTTGCCTTGGCTATTCCATCATTGCCTAGGCTGGAGTGGAAGGGTTCGTCGGTTAGTTCATTTAATCGAGTTATTTCTTTTATAAAGGCTCAACATATGGTTGAGAAGAGTTGTTTGGCTTATCTAGCCTATGTTCGAAATACTACTGCAGAGACTCCGGCTATTGATTTAGTGCGAGTAGTTCGGGAGTTCTACGATGTATTTTCTTCAGATCTTCAAGGTATGCCATATGATCGGGATATTGATTTCTGTATTGACTTGGCTCTAGATACTCAGCCTATATCTATCCCACTTTATCGCATGGCTCCGAAAGAATTGAAAGAACTGAAAGAACAGCTTGAAGTGTTATTAGCCAAAAGGTTCGTCAGACCGAGTGTATCGCCTTGGGGTGTACCGATATTATTTGTGAAAAAGAAGGATGGAACAATGCGGATGTGTATTGATTATCGCCAATTGAACAAAGTCACTATTAAGAACAAGTACCTGTTGTCGCGTATTGATGATCTATTTGACCGGTTACAGGGTGCTAGGGTATTCTCTAAGATCAACTTGAGGTCGAGGTATCATCAGTTGAAGATTCGAGATTCAGATATTCCGAAAACTGCTTTTCGTACTAGATATGGTCATTATGAGTTTCTAGTAATGTCTTTAAGTTTAACTAATGCCCCGCCAGCGTTTATGGATCTGATGAACAGGGTATTCAGTCCATATATTGATTCATTTGTTATTGTCTTCATTGATGACATTTTGATCTACTCGTGCAGTAAGGAGGAACATGAGCAACATATGAGAGTAGTGCTTCAGACGTTTGCGGGAACAAAAACTATATGCTAAGTTCTCAAAATGTGAGTTCTGGCTTGAGTCTGTAGCATTTTTGGGACATATTGTATCGAGTGATAGTATTAAGGTTGATCCCAAAAAGATTGAGGCAGTTCAGAATTGGCATCATCCCACTTCGGCGATTGAGATTAGGAGTTTTTTGGGTTTAGCGGGTTATTATCATCGGTTTGTGGAAGGTTTTTCATTTATTGCAGCACCTTTGACAAAACTAACCCAGAAGGGTGTTCAATTTCGATGGTCTGATGATTGTGAGTCAAGATTTCAGAAGCTCAAGACAGTATTGACTACTGCACTAATATGAGTGTTACCTTCCGATTCGGGAATATATATAGTGTATTGCGATGCTTCACGCATTGGTTTGGGTTGTGTATTAATGCAGGAAGGGCGAGTTATTGCATATGCTTCACGTCAGTTGAAGCCCAACGAGCAGAATTATCCGGTACATGATTTGGAGTTAGCTGCGATTGTTCACGCCCTTAAGATTTGGAGGCATTATCTTTATGGGGTGTCCTATGAAGTTTATACTGATCATCATAGTTTGCAACATTTGTTCAAGCAGAGGGATCTAGATTTGAGGCAGCACAGATGGCTGGATTTACTAAAAGATTATAATATTACTATCCTATATCATCCAGGTAAAGCAAATGTAGTTGCAGATGTCTTGAGTAGAAAGGCGGAGAGTATGTGTAGTTTGGATTTAATTTCAATAGAAGAGAGGCCATTATCTTTGGAGCAAACTCATTCGACAAAGAGCCCATGCAGATATCCAGTCCTTGGCCAACAGACTTGTGCGGCTAGATTTTTCAGAGCCCAGCCGAGTTCTTGCATGTATCGTAGCTCAGTCTTCACTATTTGAGCAGATCAAGGCTCGCCAGTATGATGACCCACACTTAATGGTTCTTCGAGAAACGGTACTACGAGGTGGTGCCAAGGAAGTTACTATTGGTGCAGATGGTGTTCTGCGACTCCAGGATCGTCTGTGTGTTCCTAATGTGGATGAACTGAGGAAAAAGATCTTGAAGGAGACACACAGTTCTTGGTATTCTATTCATCCAGGTGCTACGAAGATATATGAAGACTTGAGGCAGCATTATTGTTGGCGACGAATGAAAAAGGACATAGTTGAGCATGTAGATAGGTGTCTAAATTGCCAGCAAGTTAAATATGAGTACCAGAGGCCAGGTGGCCTACTTCAGTAGATGACTATACTAGAGTGGAAATGGGAACGCATCACCATGGACTTTATAGTTGGGTTACCGCGGACCTTGAGGAAGTTTGATGCAGTTTGGGTGATTGTTGATAGGTTGACTAAGTCAGCACATTTTATTCCTGTTGTGACTACGTATACTTCAGAGAGGTTGGCCCAGATTTATATTCAGGAGATAGTTCGGTTGCACGGTGTGCTAATTCCCATCATATCAGATAGAGGCCCTCAGTTTACTTCATATTTTTGGAGAGCAGTACAGAGTGAGTTGGGGACCCATGTAGAGCTCAGCACAACCTTTCATTCACAGACCGACGAGCAGTCAGAGCGGACAGTTCAAATTTTGGAGGATATTCTCAGGGCATGTGTGATTCACTTTGGAGGTTAGTGGGATCGTTTCCTGCCTTTGGCCGAGTTTGCTTATAATAACAGTTACCAATCCAGCATCGAGATGGCTCCATTTGAGGCTTTATATGGTCGTCAATGCCATTCACCTATCAGATGGTTTGAGCCCGGTGAGGCTAAGTTATATGGTACTGATTTGGTAAAGGATGCCTTGGAAAAGGTAAAGTTGATTCAGGAGCGACTTCGTACAACACAGTCAAGACAGAAGATTTACGCGGATCAAAAAATGCGTGATATATCATTTATGGTAGGTGAAAAAGTTCTCTTGAAGGTTTCGTCGATGAAGGGAATTATGAGATTCGGGAAGAAGGGCAAGTTGAGCCCAAGGTTTATAGGTCCATTTGAGGCGTTGAGACGAGTTGGAGAGGTTGCTTATGAGCTTGCATTGCCTCCCAGTCTATTGGGAGTTCATCTAATTTTCCATGTATCTATGCTTCGGAAGTATCATGCCGACCTATCACATGTGTTGGACTTCAGCACAGTTCAACTAGATAAGAGTTTGGGTTATGAAGAAGAGCCATTTTCCATTGTTGATAAACAAGTTTGCCAGTTGAAGTCCAAGCGGATTTCTGCTATAAAGGTCCAGTGGAGGGGCCAACCAGTCGAGGAAGCGACTTGGGAGGCCGAGGAAGACATGCAGAGCAGATATCCACACTTATTCAGCACTCCAGGTACAATTCTAAACTCGTTCGAGGACGAACGTTTATTTAAGAGGTGGAGAATGTAATGACCCAACCGGTCATTTTAACTTTTATGACCCCCTTCCCTAAAAATAAAACTTCCTGTATGTGTTTTTAATGATTTATGACTTGCGGGGATGGTTGGCTCGGGATTTAAAAGTGATTGGGTTGAAACCGAAACACTTAGTTCCTTAAGTTGGCCATAAAGTGCTAAGTTTGACTTCAGTCAACATTTTGAGAAAATGACCCATGAATAGAATTTTGACGATTCCAACTGCTTCATATGGTGATTTTGGACTTAGGAGCGTGTTCAAAATTTTATTTGGAAGTCCATAGTTAAATTAGGCTTGAAATGGCTAAAATAGGAATTTAAGTTTGAAAGTTTGACCGGGGAGTTGACTTTTTGATATCGGAGTCAGAATCCAGTTCTGAAAATTTTCATAGCTCCGTTATTTCATTTATGACTTGTGTGCAAAATTTGAGGTCAATCGGACTTGATTTGATAGGTTTCGGTACCTAATGTAGAAGTTGGAAATCTTAAGTTTCATTAAGCTTGAATTGGGGGATGATTCGTGATTTTAGGGTTGTTTGGTGTGATTTGAGGGTTAGACTAAGTTTGTATGATGTTTTGAGACTTGTTGGTATAATTGGTCGAGGTCCCGAGGGGCTCGGGTGAGTTTCGGACGACTAACGGATCACTTTTGGCCTTTGGAACACTGCTGATAACTGGTATTTTCTTCTGATTTCCTTATACGCGATCACGTAAGTTGGTCTGCGATCGCGTAGAGTACTTTGGACAGAGGTGGATTTGTTCTACGCGATCGCGTGAATGGGGTTGCGATCGCGTGTGCTTATTTTGGGCAGCTGGAAATTCATTCTATGCGATCGTGTGGGCACGTTTGCGATCGCATAGGTTTGGCCAGCTTGTGCATCTCGATCGCGTGTAGTTGTTTGCGATCACGTAGGGAAACAGGGGAGGATCTGGGCCACGCGCTTAATGCTTCGCGATCACGTGAGGAGGCTTGTGATCGCGTAGACTTGCGGAGACTGTGATTCGCGATCGCGTGTGATTTTCCGCGATCGCGTAGGGTTAATGTTTGGGCAATAAAAATTTGTGCTACGCGATCGCGTGAGGAAGTTCGCGATTGCATAGAAGAAATCACTGGGCAGAGAGTTTAAGTTCTGAAAATGGAACCATTTTTAACGATTTGGAGCTCGGATTTAGGCGATTTTTGGGAGATTGTCAGAGAAAATAACGGGGTAAGTGTTCTTAACTCATTATTGGTTAAATTATCCGAATCCATTGCTATTTGTATCATTTAATTGGTGAATTGAGTTGGAAAAGTTCGAAAACCCTCTAGGATAGATTTGAGAATTTGAGGGCCGAATTGTTATTGGAATTTAGTGATTTTGTTATGGGTAGACTCGTGGTTGAGTGGGTGTTCATATTTCGTAAGTTTCGCCGGATTCCGAGATGTAGGTCCCACGGACAAATTTTTAATTAATTTCGAAATTTTTATTGAAAAAGTAGTTTTTCTTATAGAATTAATTCCAATAATAATTAATGATTGTATCGAATTATTTTGGCTAGATTCGAACCAGACAGAGTTGAATAATCGTGGAAAAGGCCTTCTAGTGGATTAAATTGGAGCAAGACAAGGTAAGTCTCTTGTCTAATCTTGTGAGAGGAAAATTACCCCATAGGGATTAAATTGAATAATTGTTGATAATTGCGGGGGCTACATACGCATGAGGTGACGAGAGTCCGTGCCTAACTACTATTATTGCTAATGTACGGGTAGTTTAGGACTCAAAGCATGAATTATTTGTGCAAATTGTATTCCTTGTTTAATTAATATTATTTGATATATTTATATATATGTTATGAATTGTTAGATAATAATATTAAAGGATGGAAAATTCATACGTTTAATTTTCTGATTAAATTAATTAATTGTTAAAAGAAATTGTTCTTCTTCCCGAATTTATCTTATAATAAATATACTCTCCTTCCGGAGGTACATAAGAAAATGTCATCCTTTCTTGTGGAGCGGGTCGAACACCTCGGCAGGATAGATGCATCTATGGATCGCGCCGCACGTCCCTCGGCAGTGTAAATGACACTCTGGATCGGGCTGTACGTCCTCGGCAGAAATCGTGCTTAATAATAATAATAATTACACGATACTTTAATAGCTTATTTCAGCTTGCGAAGCTAATTGATAAATTGGAAAATCTTTGAAATTTAATAAATTATTATTCTTGCTTGTTAAAAAATTAATTGTTATTCGTGTAATGATATTTAATTGATAAATTATAAATTATTTGAATTATAGGAATTTAATTAATATATTGAGAATTGTTGCATTTGAAGGAATTTGATTATTTCTGCTGATTAAATAAATTATTTTAAATTCTGTGAATCATGTTGATTTAAATATCCTAGTTGTATTTCAATTATTATTATTGACCCATAGTGAGTATCAAAGTCGGCCATCTCGTCTCTACCACTTCGAGATTAGGCTTGATACTTATTGGGTACACGTTGTTTACGTACTCATACTACACTTGCTGCACTCTTTTGTGCAGGAATTGAGGCAAGTACTAGTGGGGGACCTATCGTTTTACACCCACGTTATCCAGGGGCATAGTGGTGAGCTGTTTCTCTGATCCGTTCTGCAGCTACTAGTATCTCTCTTTGTATTTTTCATTCTGTCTATTCATATTTCAGACAGTATTTGAGGTTTTGTATAATCTACTAGACGCTCATACACTTGTGATACTAGGTCTTGGCACACACATTGGTAAAATTTGGGTTTTATTATTTCTCTTGGTTTTAAATTTTGCCAATGAATGCTTAATTTATTAAGTTGGCTTGCCTAGCCGTAGTGTCAGGCGCCATCATGACTTATAGGTGAAATTGGGTCGTGACAACAGTAAAATAGAATGACATTGGAAATGAATCAAGTAGTGTATCACCATTTAATTAAGCAAAATAATGGCAAATAATATCTCGTGAAAACAAAACAGAATTTCAAATAATATCTCGTGGAAACAAAACTGAATTTCCTTTCAACTTTAAGAAAAATCACAACAAATAATCAAGGCAACTGCAACCATAAATCAATATCAACAAGGACACTCTCGAGGTACCGCCTCGTAGTCCCAAATCATAAACAAATTCAGAATATCTCATTTTCTTATCTCACCGCGGGAGCCTTCACAATTTATTTGAAAGAAAATATTTTTTCCGAAATAGCATCCCGCGTTTTATCCATCCTTATCACACCGCATGACTTCTAGTAGTTCCCCCTACTAGCCACGTGTATCAAGCCACCCTTGTCTCACAACATGCGTTTTAAACCCAGACCTTATACCACCGCATGCGTATCAATATCACAATATATCACAATTTGCACCTCAAGTGCTCAAATAATGTAACTCACCAAAATAACTCAACAACAATATTTTTCCACAATAAAGAGCTTACGGCTCATGCCAAAAATAATTATCAATAATAAATCATCAATAACTTACCTTCAATACCTTTCAATAGTCACATTAATATCAATTCTGGGGGAAATTTCCCCCACACAAGGTTAGACAAGTCACTTACCTCGACTTGCTCCAATTTAACCAAGTAGTATGCTTTTTCCTCGATTTTTTGATTCTGATCGACTCGTATCTAATCATAATTAATTCGATACAGTCAACAAAAATTATAGAATCAATTCTATAAGAAAATACTATATTTTTCAATAAAATCCGAAATTAACTCAAAAATGGCCCGTGGAGCCCACGTCTCGGAATCCTATAAAAGTTACGAAATATGAACGCCCATTCAACTATGAGTCCAACCATACCATTTTTACAAAAATCCAATATCAATTGACCTTCAAATCTCAATTTCTCATTTTGAAATTCTTAGGCCAAAATCCTCTAGTTTCACCTCAAAACATGTAATCTATTCGAAATATTCAATGATAATCCAATAGAATTGACTAACAATGATCACATGTGACTTACCTCAAGTTTTTCCGTGAATTCTCTCTGAAAAATCACCCAAAACCGTGTTGAAAATGTCCAAATGACAAAAATATCGGAACCCCTCTGTTTTTGTAATCTGGTCAGTGCTTTCGCACCTGTGGTACCGCATCTACGGAAATTGCTCAGCCCAGCTACCTTCGCTTCTGCGAGCTTTGGACCGTATCTGCGCCTTCGCAAGTGCGGAAAATTCCATCGCACCTGCGGACCTGCCCGCACCTGCGCCCTTCCTCTCTCTTCTGCGCAAGCGCTTCTGCGCAACATGAGCCGCATCTGCGGCTCCAACTGGGCAGCCCTTCGTCCGCTTTTGCGAGCCACAGCTCGCTTATGCGAGTCCGCACCTGCGGTCAATCCCTCCGCAGGTGCGATGACACCAGAAGCTGCAAATTCCAGAATTTGCCTAAGTCCAAAAATTGATCTGATTTCGATCCGGATCGCACTCGGGGTACACGGGACCCCGTCTGAAAATACCAACAAGTACTAAATCATCATACGAACTTAGTCGAGTCTCCAAATCACATCCAACAACACTGAAAATACGAATCACACATAGATTCAAGCCTAATAAATCTTAAAAAATTTCAACTTCTACATTCGATGTCGAAACCTATCAAATCAAGTCCGATTGACCTCAAATTTTGTACACAAGTCATAAATGACATAGCGGAGCTGTTAAAATTTTCAGAACTGGATTCCGACCCTGATATCAAAAAGTCAACTCCCCGGTCAAACTTCCAAACTTAAATTCATATTTTAGCCATTTCAAGCCTAATTTCACTACGGACTTCCAAATAAAATTCTGATCATGATCCTAAGTCCAAAATCACCATACGGAGCTGCTGGAATTATCAAAAACAATTTCGGGGTCATTTGCACATAATTCGACATCCGATCACTATTTGAATTTAAACTTTTAATTTTTCTTCAAAATTCCATATCTCAGGCTAGGGACCTTGGAATTTGATTCCGGGCATACGCCTAAGTCCCAAATCACGATACGGACCTACCGAAACTGTCAAAATATTGATCCGAGTCCGTTTGCAAAAAATATTGACCAAGGTCAACTCACTTGAGTTTTAAAGCTCTAATTTACATTTTAATTCATTTTTCGCATAAAAACTTTTCAAAAAGTTTTACGGACAGCGCACGCAAGTCGAGTAATGATAAATAGTATTTTTCGAGGTCTTACAATACATAATTAATTATTAAATTTAAAGATGACATTTTGGGTCATCACAAATGATTTCTAATAAAATTGTAATATGGGAACAAATACAATAACATCTAAACTGAAATTATTTCAATGAAAATAATAAAAATTTTATTTGTAAAATTTTCCTTTCAGTCATACAAAATAATTAGTCCACTTCGATTAAGCACCCAAAAAAATCATTTTTGGATACCATATTTAATCATACAAAATCATACAAGCTTAAATCAATGTTATAAAAGCACGAAATCTCTATACGAAATATTGATTGAAGTTTTTACCTTGAAAAGTAAATTTCATATTGAATAAGAATATAATATAAATATTTTACTAATATTTAGGACTTTAAAAATAAATAAAATTTCACTTACTAAACTATTTCTTATTTGAACTACATAAAAAGTCCAAATATTTAGACTTTAAAATGAATAATATATCAAAAACGTCAAACTTCATATGTACGCACACACTCAATGAATTAAATAGCTTTTCATAGTAACTTGTTCGTCCTATTTAATTTTCATGTTTCAGTAATGATTTGTTTGCCGATGCACGTTTCGACAAGTTATGAAATTATAATTTTTTTTCTTTCAACAGCTAAAATCTTAGTAAATGAATAATATTAAAACCTTTGAAGGGAGATAAATTGAAAAAACACAAGACTCAACTTTTAAATTTATGTTATTTGACGAATCTTTAACGAATCGTAATAAAAGTCTATACCTTATTACTTCCTCCGTTTCAATTTATGTGAACCCATTTGACTGGGCATAGAGTTTAAGAAAAGAGAGAAGACTTTTGAACTTGTGGTGTAAAATGAGGCGCATATATTTTGTATGGCTATAAATCATTGCATAAAGGTAAATTATTGCCAAATAAGGAAAGATGTCATTTATTTTGGCACTGACTTAAAAGAAAATAGGTTCACATAAACTGAAACTGAGGGAATATGTCTTTTCGAATGAACTTGAGAATATCTTTTGAAGAACATTTTAGAAAAATCTAAAATCTTTAAGGCCTATGTGTTTTTTAAGAAACTAAAAAAGAAGCACAAGAACTTGTGAAATTGAACTGATAAAATTATAAACGGGACATCATTTAAGGTGAATGACATAAGACTTTTATGAACAAAGTTTTTTCTTTATTGAGTTTATGATCAGTGTTCATCAATTTTATAAGCTTACACTTTATTTTATAACTCAAATACAATATAAAAAAATATATGTAATTTTTTAACAAAAGAATTACTTATTGCATGAGGAACACACACAACGCGCGTACACTAAAACTAGCATTACAAAATTATATTAAGGAAAATACATAAGTTACTCTTAAAGTTGCCCGAAAAAGTAAGTGATGTCCTACCCCTATTCCACTTCAAAGCTACTTCCTCCGGACCACTTTAATTGAATTTTTGGCCTTTTTTGTGATCCACAATATTTGATTTTTTCAGATATCAAGAAGGAATTAACTTTCTTTTTCTAAAGTTGCCCTTTGACTAAAGAGCCGTTATATTTTTAATGAATACTAGTATATATACCCGTGCGATGTGCGAATTGTTTCAAAGAAAAAAAATAATATAGTAAAACAGGTCTATATTGCAGACTTAATTTAGTGATTACATTGAAAAGAATTAACCAAAAAAGTAAATATATTAATTTCATAGGATTGTATCTATGCCAGAGACCATCAATATTTATGCACTCATGCAAAGATCGAGGATAAAACTTGTCTCAAATTCAAAATAAAATCAATATAGATATTCAAGAAAAGAGCACTTGCATTTTCTTTTGGAGTGATTGAAGTTTATTTCCTTCACAATATAAGGACAGTAAAAGCTTTGCGTCAATTTATTCAATATCCTTTCCCATCGCCCGGAGCATAATTAATCACCACTTTTGCGCCCGCTGGAAAGACCCAATATTCCCATTAACTTTTGCATAAAATGATGGGTGTCGTACATGGTGTCATACTTGTGCAGATCCCAAGCCATCAACTATCTTCAATGTTTCAGTTACTTTCCCTGCATATTCCATTCCATCTTTCCCTGTTTCCACGGTAATATCTTTAACTTTAGCAGCTTCTTCCCCAACATAGCTTGCTGCACTCTTGCTCTGTTCTTGAACACTTTGTTTTGCAATTGAATCTATCTCCTCAGGGGAAGGAGTTATTGCTTCACCAGTTGATTTGATCTTCTCCTTAATCTCCCATGTTCTGGGGCAACAAAGAATGAAAGGGAAAAAGATAATGTATGCTCCATCCAGAGAAATATAATTATTTGAAGTTTAAAAAAAACGTACCTCTTATATAAAACTGATTAAAAATATGCATGAAGGAATAATGGTATCATATACCAGTATCATAATCGTCCTTGAACACAAGATGCTTGAACTCAGTTTTTATTTCTTGCTTCAGTTTGTCAATCCATCTCGCACCAAAGCAGCCAAAGACTCAATTACAATCTCACGCACATATTTCGAACCACTTGGTTCCCTTCGCAACATAAAGCCAAACAAAATTGAGCTTCACATTGGAGTCTATAATTGTTTGTAAGCTTTCTCTATGTACAAAATTATTAATTGGATTTATCGACTACATAAGAAAATGAATTAAAAAACTGTAACGACCCGACCGGTCGTTTTGAGCCCCAGCGCGTCGTTCAGCCGTTTGAGGCTACGATAGCTTCACTTCAGGCATTATGACTTGCACGCGTGGTCGGAATTGAAATTTCGAAAGTTCAAAGTTAATCTGGAAAGAAAATTCTCATTTAAGAAGCTTTAAGTTGGAAGAATTAACTAAAGTTAGATTTTTGAGTAAACGATATCATAATCGGGATTTGAAAGTTCTAACATGTTCGTATGATGATTTCGGACTTGGGCGTACGTCCGTATCGGGTTTTGGATAACCCGTGAGTGTTTCGGCACTTATTGTGGAAGTTAGCATTTTGGAAAAATTCCATAAATTTGGGTTGGAGTGCATTTCAAGGTTATCGATGTCCGTTTGGGATTCCGAGTATGGGAATGGCTCCGTATTGTGATTCTAGAATTGGGAGAGCGTCCAGAAGTGGATTTGGAGGTCCGCAGGTCATTTTGAAGTCATTTGGCTAAAGCTAGAAATTTGAAGGTTTTTGAGAAGTTTGACTGGAAGTGGACTTTTTGATATCAGGGTCGGATTCTGATTCCGGAAGTTGGAGTAGGTCCGTAATGTCGAATGTGACTTGTGTGCAAATTTTGAGGTCAATCAGACGTGATTTGATAGGTTCCGGAATCGAATGTATAAGTTTGAAGTTCTAAAGTTCATTAAGCTCGGATTAGGGTGCGATTCATGATTTCGATGTTGCTTGATATGATTTGAGGCCTCGAGCAAGTTTGTGTTATGTTATGGAACTGGTTGGTATGAAGGACGGGGTCCCGGGGGCCTCGGGTGTGTTTCGGGGTAGTTTCGGATCATTTCGGACTGTTTTGCAATAGCTGATGCTAGTATCTGGTGTTGTTCTTCACGTTCGCGAGGATCCTCTCGAGTTCGCGCAGAAGGATTTAGCTTTTGGGATTTTGTTCTTTTTGTTCGCGAAGTGATTCTCGCGTTTGCAAAGAAGAAAATTTATGTTCCGTATGTCTGACTTCGGAGGCTCATATCTCACAATCTATAAGGAATTTGGAGATGATCCAAAAATTAAAATGGTATCTCTTTTGTGTCTAGTTTGCAGAAAGGTAAACCATTTAGAATTTGGATTTGTTTACAAATAGTTATGGCTGGTACACTACAGGCTGTCCAGGAAGATGAAGAAATTTGTATTTCACAGCGCTGATTTTGACAGCTTATATCTCCAAATCTATAAGGAATTAGGAGATGATCAACATATGAAAGTTATAGCCCTTGATGTCTAATTTTCAGAAAGTTGAACCATTTATTATTTGGAGTTTTGTAGAAAATGTTATTACCATTATACTAGAGGCTATTTGAGAAGAGTTTGAAAATGGATTCTGAGAATTTTGTTCATCGCGAACGCGATGGGGGTCTCGTGAACGCGATGAAGGGTCGCCTGGGCAGTGTATAAGTTTGAAAAAATGGGTTTGTCTTATTTCATCTCATTTCCTCCATGGGAGCTGACCTAGGAGCGATTTGGGAGCTCCATTTTCATCATTTATATCAAGGTAAGTGATTCCTACGTATTGCAAGTTAAATACTTGATTTATATACGAATTTAGGCGTGAAAATTCATGAAAATTAATAAAAAATTGGGGTTTTGAAGAAAAACCTAGAAATTGATATTTTTGGATTTTAACAACGAAAATTACTATGGGATTGGATGGCAATGGTATATTTGAATTCTTGAAATTATGGGTAACGATTCCTTTCAAAAGTTTTCGAAATTCGGGCACGTGGGCCCATGGTGAATTTTAGAAATTTTACTATTTTGGATAGGGTAATTTATTTAATAGATAAATTTTGAATTATTTAACATGTATTAATTATTTCATATAACTTTTGGATAGTTTCGGATTTTCAGCACCGAATTGGGATTTTTACACGAGGTCGTGATCGGATGTGGGCATTGAGAGAAGGTAAGTCTCTTGTCTAATCTTGTGAGGGAGAAATTATCCCATAGGTAATTAAATTAAAAATCGTTGCTAATTGTGGGGGCTACGTACGCATGAGGTGACGAGAGTCCATGCGTAACAACTACTAATGCTAAAGTCCGGGTAGTTTAAGACTCAAAGCATGAATTACTTGTGTAAATTATATCCGTTATTTAATTACATTATTTGATATATATCGTAAATTGTTAGTGAGAGATAGTAAAAGATGAAAATCTCATATGCTTATTTATGTTTAAATTAATTAATTGTTAAAAGAAAATTATTCATCCTCTCGAATTTATCTTATAATACATATACTCTCATTCCGGAGGTACATAAGAAAATGTCCTCCTTTCTTGTGGAGCGGGCCGAATGCCTCGGCAGGATAGATGCATCTATGGATCGTGCCGCACGTCCCTCGGCAGTGTACACGACACTCTGGATTGGGTCTAACGACCTCGGCAAAAATTGTGCTTAATAATAATAATTACACGATACTTTGATAGTTTATTTCAGCTTGTGAAGCTAATTGAAATTTGAAAATTATTGGAATTTAAAGAATTTAATTATCTCTGCTTGTTAAGGAATTATTGTTATTCCTGTAAATGAGGCTAATTGATAAACTGGAAATTTATTGGAATTGAAGGAATTTAATTACTTTTTCTAGTTCAATAAAATTATTGTTAACTCTGTGAATCACGTTGATATAAATATTTTAATTTTCATGAATATTTAATATTATTGACCCAAAGTGAGTGTCAAAGTCGGCCATCTCGTCTCTACCTCTTCGAGATTAGGCTGATACTTACTGGGTGCACGTTGTTTTCGTACTCATTGTAATGACCCAATCGGTCATTTTGACCTTTAGAACCCTGTTTCCCTACATAAAACTTCTCGTATGTGTTTTAAATAATTTATGACTTACGGGGATGGTTGGTTTGGGATTTGGAAGTGTTTGGGTTGAAATCGGAACATTTGGTTATTTAAGATGGCTTCAAAAGGCCAAGTTTGACTTCGGTCAATATTTTGAGAAAACGACCCTGGAATAGAATTTTAATGATTTCAACAGCTCCGTATGGTGATTCTGGACTTAGGAGCATGATCGGAATTTTATTTCAAAATCTGTAGTGAAATTAGGCTTGAAATGGCTAAAATAGGAATTTAACGTTTGGAAGTTTGACCGGGGAGTTGACTTTCTGATACCGGAGTCGGAATCTAGTTTTAAAAATTTTTGTAGCTCCGTTATATCATTTATGACGTGTGTACAAAATTCGAGGTCAATCGGAGTTGATTTGATAGGTTTCGTCATCGAATGTAGAAGTTGGAAATTTTAAGTTTCATTAAGCTTGAATTGGAGCATAATTCATGATTTTAGCGTCGTTTTATGTGATTTAAGGTTTCAAATAAGTTCTTATGATGTTTTAGGACTTGTTGGTATAATTGGTTGAGGTCCCGAGGGTCTCGGATGAGTTTTGGAAGGTTAACGGATCAAAAGTTGGACTTAAAAAGGTGTTGCAATTTTTCCTCTTCTGTTGGACATTCTGGGCTGTGATCGAGCCCAGATATCGAGCCACATATCGAGCCCAGGTATCGAACCCAGATATCGAGCCCGGGTATCGAGCCTAGATATCGAGCCCAGGTATGGATCCCAGATATCGAGCCCAGGTATCGAGCCCAGAGTTGACGAGGCTGAGGCTCGAAGGCCACGATCGAGACCCAAGATCGAGGGTCATAATCGAAGGCTCATGCTCGATGCCGTGATCAAAGCTATGATCGAAGGACCAGGCTTGATGCCATAATCGAGACCATGACCGAGGTTCAGGCTCGAGTCTATGACCGAAGCCACAATCGAGGCCTAGGTTCATGGGGCATGATTGAAGCCACGATCGAGGCCTAGTTCGAGGCCCAATTCCGAAGGCTGCCTAGGCATTCGTCCCATTCGTCATTTTTAACAAACTGGAGCTTGAGCAGAGATGATTTTGGATAGATTTTCAAGGAAAGATATTGGAGTAAGTAATTCTAACTCAGAGTTTGGTCTATAAACACAAATATATCATTGTTCTCATCATTTAATTAGTGTTTTGAGATTTGAAATGTGGAAAGTTTTTAGAAATCTCATAGAAATGAATTTTTGATATTTCGGTATCGATTCAGAGTCGGATTTGAGTGAAACTGGTATGGTTGGACTCGTAATTGAATGGGTTGTTGGATTTCGTAACTTTCGCCAGATTCCGAGATATGGGCCCCACGGACAAATTTATAATTAATTTCGGAAATTTTATTAAAAATTTAGTATTTACTTATAGAATTGATTCCTATAACATTTAATGAGTGTATCGAATAGATTCGAGCCAGACAGAGTTGGATAATCGTGGAAAAGGCCTTCTAGTGGATTAATTGGAGCAAGACGAGGTAACTCTCTTATCTAATCTAGTGAGGGGGAAATTACCTCATAGGTGATTAAAAGTAAATAATTGTTACTAATTGTTGGGGCTACGTACGCATGAGGTGACGAGAGTCCGTGCGTAGCTACTATTAATGCTAAAGTCCGGGTAGTTTAGGACTCAAAGCATGAATTACTTGTGTAAATTATATTCTTTGTTTAATTAATATTATTTGATATATATATATTGTGAATTGTTAGATAAAAATATTAAAGGATGGAAATCTATTATACTTGATTTTTTTTCCTATTTAAATTAATTAATTATTAAGAGAAATTGTTCTTCCTCCTGAATTTATCTTATAACAAATATACTCTCATTTCGGAGGTACACAAGAAAATGTCCTCCTTTCTTGTGGAGCGGGCCGAACGCCTCGGCAGGATAGATGCATCTATGGATCGTACCGCACGTCCCTCGGCAGTGTACACGAAACTCTGGATCGGGGCCATACAACCTCGAGAGAAATTATGCTTAATAATAATAATAATTACACGATACTTGGACAGTTTATTACAACTTGTAAAGTTATTTGATAAATTAGAAATTTATTGAAATTGAAGGATTTAATTAATAGATTAGAAATTATTTGAATTGAAGGAATTTAATATATTGAGAATTATTGGAATTGGAGGAATTTAATTACTTCTGCTGGTTCAATAAAATTATTGTTAACTCTGTGAATCACGTTGATATAATATTTTTATTTTCATGATTATTTAATATTATTGACCCATAGTGAGTGTCATAGTCAGCCATCTCGTCTCTACCTCTTCGCAATTAGGCTTGATACTTACTAGATACACATTGTTTTCGTACTCATACTGCACTTGCTGCATATTTTATTGTGCGGGTACATATATGTATACCGGCCTTGTGGGCGCAGAAGTGTGGTTAATAATTGTGGGGATATAGGTGAGTTGCATTCTATATTACTATCCACAACTAACAGAATTTCCTTCAGAGTTATTATATTTTCCTGTCTAATTTGTATTCTAGACAGATGTTGTATTTTATTTTAATTCCTTAGTAAATGCTCATGCACTTATGTCACGACCCAAACTAACCCTCCGTAAGGTGTCGTGATGGCACCTAGTCTTTACGACTAGGTAAGCCTAATATTACAAAAAATATAAAAAACAATACAACATTTTAAAGATAAACAGCATATTGTGAATAGCCAAGAGTAGTACCACACGATATATACAAAATAATTTCCCAAGATTCGGAATATGACTAAGTCACAAGCTGCTATAATCTATGTACCTCTACACAAAAGTCTGAAGATAATAAAGTAAATCTCTAGGCGAGGGAGTAGAAGGGGACTCCGAAGATCTGCGGACGCAAGCAGTAGTACCTCGAAGTCTCCTACAATCAGCAGCACGCACTAACCCCGAGGCTGATAGCTCGCACCTGGATCTGCAAGCGAAAACATATGCAGGGAAGTGCATGAGTACACCACGATGGTAACTAGTAAGTGCCAAGCCTAACCTCGGTCGAGTAGTGACGAGGTCAGGTCAAGGCCCTACCAGAGTAAATATAATAAATTAAAACAGTAAAAGATATAAGTAAAATTTAGGGTAACACAGTTAAAGTAAATCCTTGAAAATTTAAAAGTTAAGGGAGCCCTCGGCTCAGAACAAGTTAAACACAATGGAAAATCTCCCAGGATACCATCCCGTAGTTCCAAATGAATATGCAGTGCTGGGGAATCTCCCGGAATACGTCTATAGTCCCAAAGTAAATATGCAGTGCTGGGGGATCTCCCAAAATACGTCTGTAGTCCCAAAATAAATATGCAGTGCTGGATGATCTCCTGGAATACGTCCGTAGTCCCAAAGTAAATATGCAAGACAGGGGGATCTTCCGAAATATGTCCGTAGTCCCAATTTAAATATGCAATGCAAGATGAAATGGCAGGTATGGCATCGAGTTATACGGTTTGTATTGAACACAGATAAGGAAAATATGGACTTAACTAAGCATGGCGCACAGAATGTCAAATATGCTGTTAAATCACGTAAGCATGCTCCTTTAATCTAAGGTAAACAATTAAACATATTAGTGCAATTTAATAAGGGAAAACAGTTTATGAATTAGAAAGGAAAAACAAGATTTTTGCAATAATAGCCCATGTACGTACTCGTCACCTCACGTACACGGCACCCACACATCAATTAATATCAAACATCTTAAGGGAAAAGTCCCCAACACAAGGTTAGGCAAGGCACTTACCTCGAACCGCTCAAATCACCTCGATAACACGTTCTTGCCACGAGTATCTGACTCCAAATGGCCCGAATCAATTCAAATTAATTGCATAATGTAAATATAACTACAAGTAACTAATTTAGCTAATTAATTCGAAGCTAAAGCGTGAAATTAGGAAAAACGCCCAAACAATTCTCCCTGGGCCCGCGTCTCGGAATCGGGTAAAAATTACAAATTATGAACACCCGTTCACTCACGAGTTCACTCGAACAAACATAATCTAAATTTGACGCCAAATTCCCATTCAAATCTTAGATTTTCAATTGGGGAACCCTTTCCCCCATTTCCAAACTTCTACCTTCAATTTCCTTAATTAGACGAGGAAAACAACAATAGATTAATGTATTATGATCAAAATAGAGTTAGAATTAGTTACCCAATAGTTCTCCTTCAAAATCCTTCGAGCAATCGTCTCCCACCCAACTCTAAATCGAATTTTCTGTTATGAAATTTCAAACCCTCGAAATCCTCTTTTCTGCCTAGCGATTTCCGCACTTGCGGTCACGCACCTGCGGAAAAACCATCGCAGATGCGAAGGTCACTTATCCGGCCGGGGCCGCATCTGCAGGCAATTCCTCGCACCTGCGGTCCAAATTGGCGCATCTGCGCAATTCACTAAGGCAGCCAGGCTTTGCACCTGTGCCCATGCTTCGCACCTGCGGGCTCGCAGGTGCGGTCAAACTTACGCACCTGCGCTCCATCACCAGCACCACCAGTTCCGCATCTGCGCACTCCCTCCGCACCTGCGACTCTTGCACCTGCGGCCTCCGTTCCGCAGGTGCGAAACACCAGAACCAGCAAAGGCACCAGATATTTCTTAAGTCCCAATTAATTTCGTTAAGCATCCGAAACACACCCGAGGCCCCCAGGACCTCAACCAAACATACCAACCAATCCTAAAATACTATACGAACTTAGTCGAGCCTTCAAACCACATCGAACAACATCAAAATCATGAATTAAGCACGGATTTAAGCCTAAGAATTTAAAATTTTCTAAATTCTACAAACGACGCCAAAACACGTCAAATCTAGTCCGAATGACCTCAAATTTTACACACGGGTCACAAATGACACTACGAACCTACAACAACTTTTGGAATTCCATTCTGAGCTCAATATCAAAATTTTCACTATCAGCCAAAATCGCCGAAAAACTAACTTTCGCCACTTCAAGCCTAAATCTACTACATACCTCCAAAACACATTCAGGACACTCTCCTAACCCCAAAATCACTCAACGGAGCTAACGGAGTCGATGGAATTCCATTCCAGATACGTCCTCACATAGTTCGGACCACGGTCTAAACTCTAAGGCTTAAACTCACAACTAGGTACTAAGTGTCCCAAAACTCTCTGAATTACATAACCAATCACTCCGGCAAGTCCCAAAAGCAGAAACAAATATAGGGAAAGCATGCTCTAATTCTCAAAACGACCGGCCGGGTCATTACATCCTCCCCCTCGTAAAACAATCGTTTGTCCTCGAATGAGTATAATGACATACCTAAAACTGTAAAAAGAGTTACTAGCTGCGCATATCCTGCTCGGTCTCCCAAGTCGCCTCCTCGACCGGCTGACCCCTCCACTGGACCTTTACTGAAGAAATATTCTTTGACCTGAGCTTTCTGACCTGCCTGTCCAAAATGGCTATTGGCTCCTCAACATAAGATAGATCTTTGTCCAACTGGACTGAGCTGAAATCCAATACATGAGTCGAATTACCGTGATATTCTGGAGCATAGACACGTGGAATACCGGGTGAACTTCTGCTAGGCTGAGAGGCAAGGAAAGCTCATAAGCAACCTCCCCAACTCTCTGTAATATCTCAAAAGGACCAATGAACCTCGGGCTCAGCTTGCCCTTCTTTCCGAACCTCATGATGCCCTTCATAGGCGATACCCGAAGCAAGACCCGCTCACCCACCATAAATGCCAAATCACAAACCTTATGCATAACTCTTCTGCCTGGACTGGGCTGTGAGAAGTCTCTCCTGAATCACCTTCACCTTATCCAGGGAATCCTGGACCAAGTCGGTACCCAACAATCGAGCCTCGCCCGGCTCAAACCATCCCACTGGGGACCGACACTGCCTACCATACAAAGCCTCATACAGTGCCATATGAATGATGGACTGGTAACTATTGTTGTAAGCAAACTCTGCAAGTGGCAAGTATTGGTCCCATGACCCTCCGAACTCTATCACATAGGCACGGAGCATATCCTCAAGAATCTGAATCGTGCACTCGGACTGCTTGTCCGTCTGAGGGTGAAAGGCTGTGCTCAGCTCCACCCTAGTACCCAACTTCTGCTGTACGGCTCTCCAAAACCGTGATGTGAACTGTGTACCTCTGTCTGAAATGATGGATACTGGAATACCATGAAGGCAGACAATCTCTCTGATATAAATCTCAGCCAACCTCTCAGAAGAATAAGTGGTCAACACTGGAATAAAATAAGCTGACTTGGTCAGCCGATCCATGATCACCCAAATAGCATCGAACCTTCTCAAAGTCCGTAGAAGTCCAACTACAAAGTCCATGGTGACCGACTCCCACTTCCACTCTGGGATCTCTAACCTCTGAAGTAATCCACCCGGCCTCTAGTGCTTATATTTGACCTGCTGACAGTTGAGACACTTGGCCACAAACCCAACTATATCCTTTTTCATCCTCCTCCACCAGTAGTGTTGTCTCAAATCCTGATACATCTTTGCGGCACCGGGATGAATGGAGTACCGCGAGTTATGGGCCTCCTCGAGAATCAACTCCCGAAGCCCATCTATATTGGGTACACAGATCCGGCCCTGCATCCTCATCACACCGTCATCACCAATAGTCACATCTCTGGTTTCACCTCGCCGAACCCTGTCCTAAAGAACTAGAAGATGGGGATCATCATACTGGCGCTCCCTGATACGGTCATAAAGAGAAGACCGAGCAACCACACAAGCTAAAACCCGGCTAGGCTCTGAAATATCCATCCTCACGAACTGATTGGCTAAGGCCTGAAAATCCAAGGTTAAGGGTCTCTCAGCTGTCGGAAGATATGCCAAACTCCCCAAACTCTCTGCCCGGCGACTCAAGGCGTCGGCCACTACATTGGCCTTCCCCGGGTGGTACAATATAGTGATATCATAGTCTTTAAGTAGCTCCAACCACCTCTACTGATGCAAATTAAGGTCCTTCTGCCTGTGCAAGTGCTGCAAACTCTGGTGATCAGTGTAGATCTCACAAGGAACACCGTACAAATAATGAAGCCAGATCTTCAGTGCGTGAACAATAGCTGCTAACTCGAGATCATGGACCGGATAATTTTTCTCATGCACCTTTAACTGTCGAGACGCGTAAGCAATCACCCTACCATTCTGCATCAATACCTCTCCAAGGCCAATCCTTGAGGCATCACAATAAACAGTGTAGGACCCCAAACCTGTAGGCAATACTAGTACTGGGGATATGGTCAAAGCTACCTTGAGCTTCTGAAAGCTCTCCTCACAATCCTCGGTCCACCTAAAGAGAGCACCCTTCTGGGTCAGCCTGGTTATAGGCACTGCAATGGATGAAAATCCCCCCATAAAGCAACGGTAGTACCCCGCCAAACCAAGGAAACTACGGATCTCCGTAGCTGATGACAGTCTGGGCCAACTCTGCACTGCCTTCACCTTCTTCGAATCTACCTTGATCCCATCATAAAACACTATGTGGCCGAAGAATGCCACTGAATCAAGCCAGAATTCACACTTAGAAAATTTTGCATACAATTTCTTCTCCCTCAAAGTCTGAAGCACGGTCCTCCGATGCTGCTCATGATATTTCCGAGATCGGGAATATACCAGGATGTTGTCAATAAACACAATGACGAAGGAATCAAGATAAGGTCGGAACATGTTGTGCATCAAATGCATAAAGGTTGCTGGGGCATTGGTCAGCCCAAATGACATGACAAGAAACTCATAGTGACCATATCTGGTCCTGAAAGCAGTCTTCGGGATGTCCGGCTCCCGAATCTTTAACTGTTGATAGCCAGAATGCAAGTCAATCTTGGAAAAGACCCTGGCACCCTGTAACTGATCAAATAAATCATCGATGCGAGGCAAAGGACACTTGTTCTTCACTGTAACCTTGTTCAACTGCCGATAATCAATACACATATGCATAGAACCATCCTTCTTTTTCACAAATAAAACCGGAGCACCCCAAGGTAATGCACTGGGCCTGATGAAACCCTTATCAAGCAACTCATGCAACTGCTCCTTCAACTCTTTCAACTTATGAGGAGCCATACGGTAAGGAGGAATAGATATTGGCTGAGTGCCAGGTAACAAATCAATGCCGAAATCAATATCTCTGTCAGAAGGCATGCCCGAAAGATCAACTGGAAACACATCCGGAAAGTACCTAACTACTGGAACTGACTCAACTGTAGGGGTATCAATACTGACATCTCTCACATAGGCCAAATACGCATCACACCCCTTCTCAACCATCCGCTGAGCCCTAAGAAATGAAATGACCCTGCATGGAGTATACTCTAAGGTACCTCTCCACTCTAATCTCAGCAAACCTGGCATAGCGAGCGTCACGGTCTTAGCGCGACAATCAAGAATAGCATAATGGGGAGACAACTAGTCCATGCCCAAAATAACATCAAAATATACCATACTGATTAATAACAAATCAGCTCTAGTCTCAAAACCACTAAGAGCAATCAAACACGACCGATATACACGGTCCACAACGAGAGAATTTCCCACGGGAGTAGATACATAAATGGGGAAACTCAAAGAATCCCTAGATATCCCCAAATGTGGAGCAAAATAAGAAGACACATATGAATACGTAGAGCCTGGGTCAAATAATATTGATGCATCCCTATGACAGACAGGGACGATACCTGTGATGACTGAATCTGAGGCAACGACCTCTGAACGGGCTGGAAGGGCATAGTACCTGGCCTGGACTCCCCCTATGAGGAGGTGGGATGGCAGCTGGTGCTGGAAGAATGGCCGGAGGACCCGGTGGAGCACGTGGAGGCTGATAAGTCTGTGAAGGTGTACCCCTCCTGGCTCTAGGGCAATCTCTAACCATATGACGAGTGTCATCACACTCAAAACGACCTCTCGGAGGACGCGACGACTGAGACTGACTCGTATCTGGCCTGTTGGACTGGCCGGTAATAGCACCTCGAGCAGGAGGCATACTGGATAGTGGTTGTGCATAATAGGGCTCCTGAGGTCTAAGAGGAGCTGGAACACCGCTGACTGCTGGAAGAGCTGAATGAACAGGGCGACTCACAAAACCCCTACCATAGCATGCTGCTGGTGCACGAGCTCCTGAATAATGACCAGTCTCTCGAGACCTCTTGGCCTCTCTCTCCTCTCTGTCCCGGGCAAACATGCCCTCCACTCTCCTGGCAATGCTCACTGCCTGCTGATAAGTGATGTCCATCTCCAACTCCTTGGCCATACTGGTCCGAATACTGGGGTGGAGTCCCTCAATGAAGCGACGAACCCTCTCTCTGACTGTAGCAACCAAAGTCGATGCATGGCGAGATAACTCACTGAAACGGACTACATACTCCGACACAGTCATAGCACCCTGACGCAACTGCTCAAACTCTACGCGCCAAGCATCCTTGAGGCTCTAAGGAACATACTCACACAAGAACGTCTCTGAAAACTGAGTCTAAGTGAGTGAAGCTGCCTTGTCCGGACAACTCAGCTCATAGGCACGCCACCACTAATATGTCATTCCCCTTAGTTGGAAAGCGGTGAATGAAACCCCACTCGTCTCCACAATGCCCATAGTGCGGAGAATACGATGACACTCCTCAATAAAACCCAAAGTATTATCTGAAGCTAGTCCGCTAAAAGGAGGTGGGTGGTACTTCTTGTACCTCTCAATTCTGAGTTGCTTTGCCTTAGAAGCAGCTACCCTGATCTCATGTTGAATCGGAGCCACTGGGGGCATAGGAATATACTCTGGGGCCTGATCAACCTAGACCCTCTGCTTAGGAGTGCGGGCTGCAGGAGTGTGTGCCCCTCCCCCGTCCTGAGATGTAGCGGGAGCAATCGGAAATAGTCCAGCCTAAGCCAGAGTGTTGAACATGCTCATGAACTGAGCTAAAGTCTCCTGGAGGGCTGGAGTAGCAATAGGGATCTCCGGTGCTGGCCCTCCAGTTGGAGCTGCTGGGGGCTCCTCTGACCCAGCTCTCGCAGGTGCTCAGGCTGCACCGCGTGGTCGTCCTCTACCCCGACCCCGGCCTCTGGTATCTCTGGTAGGGGGCTCGGGTGCCTGATCGTCAGTCGTCCCAATACGTGTCTTCACCATCTGTGAGAAAGAATAGAATAGCATCTTAGAATTTTTGGTGTCAATAACTCGCACGACAAGGAAATCAAAGAAATATGATTGTTCTTAACAGTTACATAGCCTCCCGAAGATAAGTACGGATGTCTCTGCACCGATCTGCGAGACTCTAATAAACCGGCTTGTGGCTCGCGACTCCTATGAACCTAAGGTTCTGATACCAGCTTGTCACGACCCAAACTAACCCTCTAAAAGGTGTCGTAATGGCACCTAGTCTTTACAACTTGGTAAGCCTAATATTACAAAAAATATAAAGAAAACACAATGCTTTAAAGATAAACAGCATATTGTGAATAGCCAAGAGTAGTACCACTCGACATACACAAAATAATTTTCCAAGACTCGGAATATCACTAAGTCATAAGCTGCTATAATATATGTAGCTCTATACAAAAGTCTGAAGATAATAAAGAAAATCTCTAGGCGAGGGAGTAGAAGGGGACTCCGAATATCTGCAGACGCAAGCAGTAGTACCTTGAAGTCTCCTAAAATCAGCAGCACGCACTAACCCAGAGGCTGATAGCTTGCACCTAGATCTGCACACGAAAACATGTGCAGGGAAGGGCATGAGTACACCATGNAATCTATGTACCTCTACACAAAAGTCTGAAGATAATAAAGTAAATCTCTAGGCGAGGGAGTAGAAGGGGACTCCGAAGATCTGCGGACGCAAGCAGTAGTACCTCGAAGTCTCCTACAATCAGCAGCACGCACTAACCCCGAGGCTGATAGCTCGCACCTGGATCTGCAAGCGAAAACATATGCAGGGAAGTGCATGAGTACACCACGATGGTAACTAGTAAGTGCCAAGCCTAACCTCGGTCGAGTAGTGACGAGGTTAGGTCAAGGCCCTACCAGAGTAAATATAATAAATTAAAACAGTAAAAGATATAAGTAAAATTTAGGGTAACACAGTTAAAGTAAATCCTTGAAAATTTAAAAGTTAAGGGAGCCCTCGGCTCAGAACAAGTTAAACACAATGGAAAATCTCCCAGGATACCATCCCGTAGTTCCAAATGAATATGCAGTGCTGGGGAATCTCCCGGAATACGTCTATAGTCCCAAAGTAAATATGCAGTGCTGGGGGATCTCCCAAAATACGTCTGTAGTCCCAAAATAAATATTCAAGATAGAGGGATCTCCCGGAATACGTCTGTAGTCCCAATTTAAATATGCAACGCAAGATGAAATGGCAGGTATAACATCGAGTTATACGGTTTGTACTAAACACAGATAAGGAAAATAGGGACTTAACTAAGCATGGTGCACAGAATATCAAATAGGCAGTTAAATCACATAAGCATGCTCCTCTAATCTAAGCTAAATAATTAAACGTATTAGTGCAATTTAATAAGGGAAAACAACTTATGAATTAGAAAGAAAAAACGAGACTTTTGCAATAATAGCCCATGTACGCACTCGTCACCTCACATACACGGCGCCCACACATCAATTAATATCAAACATCTTAAGGGAAAAGTCCTCAACACAAGGTTAGGCAAGCCACTTACCTCGAACCGCTCAAATCTCCCCGATAACACGTTCTTGCCACGAGTATCTAACTCCAAATGGCCCGAATCTATTCAAATTAATTGCTTAATGTAAATATAACGACAAGTAACTAATTTAGCTAATTAATTCGAAGTTAAAGCGTGAAATTAGAAAAAAACGCCCAAAAGGTCTCCCCGGGCCCACGTCTTGGAATCAGGTAAAAATTACAAATTATGAATACTCATTCACTCACGAGTTCACTCGAACAAAAATCATCTAAATACGACGTCAAATTCCCATTCAAATCTCAGATTTTCAATTGGGGAACCTTTTCCCCCATTTCCAAACTTCTACCCTCAATCTCCTTAATTAGACGAGGAAAACAACAATAGATCAATGTATTATGACCAAAATAGAGTTAGAATTAGTTACCCAATATTTCTCTTTCAAAATCCCTCGAGCAATCGTCTCCCACCGACCTCTAAATAGAATTTTGTGTTATGAAATTTCAAACCCTCGAAATCCTCTTTTCTGCCCAGCGATTTTCGCACCTGCGGACCTAGGACCGCACCTGTGGAAAACTCGTCGTAGGTGCAAAAGTCACTTATACAGTTGGGGCTGCATCTGCGGGCAATTCCTCGCACCTGCGGATACCGCACCTGTGGTCCAAATCGGTGCATCTGCGCATTTCACTAAGGCAGCCAGGCTCCGCACCTGCGCCCACGCTTCGCACCTGCAGGATCGCAGGTGCGATCAAACTTACGCACCTGCGCTCCATCACCAGCCCTACCAGTTCCGCATCTGTGCACTCCCTCCGCACCTGCGGCCTCCCTTCCGCAGGTGCGAAACACCAGAACCAGCAAAGGCACCAGATTTTTCTTAAGTCCCAATTCATTCCGTTAAGCATCCAAAACACACCCGAGACCCCCGGGACCTCAACCAAACATACCAACCAATCCTAAAACACCATACAAAATTATTCGAGCCTTCAAACCACATCGAACAATACCAAAATCATGAATTAAGTAAGAATTCAAGCCTAAGAATATAAAATTTTCCAAATTCTACAAACGACGCCGAAACACGTCAAATCTAGTCCGAATGACCTCAAATTTTACACACAGGTCACAAATGACATTACGAACCTACAGTAACTTTCGGAATTCCATTCCGAGCTCAATATCAAAATTTCCACTATCGGCCGAAATCGCTGAAAAACTAACTTTCGCCACTTCAAGCCTAAATCTACTACAGACCTCCAAAACACATTCTGGATGCGCTCCTAACCCTAAAATCACTCAACGGAGCTAACAGAGTCGACTGAATTCTATTTCAGATCCGTCTTCACACAGTTCCAATTACGGTCCAAACTCTAAGGCTTAAACTCACAACTAGGGACTAAGTGTCCCAAAACTCTCTAAATTCCATAACCAATCACTCCGGGAAGTCCCAAAAGCAGAAACAAATATGGGGAAAGCAGATATTAGGGATCGGGGCTCTAATTCTCAAAATGACCGGGCGTGTCATTACAACTTGTGACACCGGGTTTTGGGAATGGTTGTGAATTGTTTAGAAATTTAGTTGCTAAAACTAGTTATCATTTACTCTATGAGTTTTATCTTTACTATTTCATTGAAGAAATTTTTATTTCAAAAATACTAAAATGGGTAATTAAGTTAATTGATTATGGTTGGCTTGCCTGACAGTGGTGTCCGGCACCATCACAACCTTTTTGGATTTTGGGTCGTGACAACATGGTATCAGAGCATTAGGTTTACTTAGGTCTCACGAGTCATGAGTAAATCTAGTAGAGTCTTGCGGATCGGTACATAGACGTCTGTGCTTATCTTCGAGATGCTACAGGGCTGTTAGGAATACTTCCCTTTTTGATTCCTCGTCATGCGATTTGATTCCTATGAGGCTTATGCCTTCATTTCCTTCCTACTCAATCTTATGCGATGTGAAGAGCTTGTTATAAATTGGGGATCGAGGAAATTTTTAATGGTACTACAGATGTAGGACAGGATGCTTCTTCATGTGTAATTAATTGGGCTATTGTCGTCTCCTTGCGAAAGGCCGCTCTGTCATTTCAAATTAAGTATCAGTACTACCTAAGGTTTTGAGATTTAGCATTAATTGTTATGATAATTCATGCGTTGTTATCGCACAGTGTTTATGAAATGGTAAAATGCTCGTCTATGTGTCAGGGCAATAAATAACTTGAAAGAAGGTTTTTCTCAGTACATGATTCAGAGGTTCCATGTTTTATTTCCAGCAGAGAAAAAGGCAATCGGACTATGAATGTTCAGGTTTGGGGTTGATAGAGTAACGAAGCCTGATATTTTAGAGCGTGGTAGAGTTCTCAATTTTGATGTGGTGTCATCGCCTTGTTAAATGTGTTAAGATTTGCCGGTGTTATAGTTTTCTTCAACTAGCCTTCACGGCGGGGTGTTAGGAATTGGTGTAGGGGAAGCAGTTGTTAGACATCGCGGTGTGCAGTGGTTCATGCTTTAAGCGGTGTTCCTAGTATTGATGGCTCGAGAAGGATAATCCTCGGAAAGGTTTAAAGTTAGTAATGACCTATTGGTTCAAGTGCTACAGAAATGGATTTTGAGTTAAGGCAACAACTGGGCAGCAAAAGATGAGGAAGGAATTGTGGAAGGTGTCTTGCGGTGGTTAAGTTCCTAAGAAGCCAAGTGTGAGAAATAGTAGTCGAGTAGCTGCTTAAAGGAGAGGGTTTGACCAAAGTAGGAGAGTGGCAAGGTAGTATATGGATTACGTGGTAGGATAACTACACGGCTTGAGGAAAGTTTGAAGTGATTTTGGATTCATGGTGGACAGTGACTAGGTCAACGGGATAAATTTGGAATATTGGCTGCTATATTAAGAAAGATTGGGTGTGACAGGTGAGAGTTGCTTGATTTGAAGAAGGATACAACATGACTTTGGATTGGAATGTATTGTCGCACCTTTAGTTGACGTTCATGAGGAGTGAACGGACTGGTGCAGCTGGTGAATGAGCTCAGACCCAGGATGATCTACTGATTTCATAGTAATTGCACCCAGTGCAGCGACGTTGGAATATGTCAGCATGTAATTTCCACAGATGGGTTATCTCATGTGAGTAGGTTAGCGGTCGCATGGTGTTGACGAAGCTTCTGCGAAGAATTTTACTGGCTACCCGGTAAGAGATTTAATATGTAAATGTAGCTAGTGGTTCGGAGTGTTTATTAAAGGTTAATAGAAGAATTTCGAGAAATTTGGCAAGTTGCGTGTGCAGGATCATGTCAACAATGAAGAAAGAATCTCGGTGGATTCCAGAATTTTGTAATTTGCAGCTTCAAGCTAAGTGGGAGAGCCCCACTGTCTATGATTGGATTGCGTAGTGTCAACTTGTGTAGTTTCTGGTTATCGGTGTATTGGTGGGTCATTACGACTAAGAAAAGAAAACATCGATGGTAATCTAAGCAAATGATTTGAGGAATGTGTGCCATATTTGGCCTTATCGATTCATATTCAGGTTTTTGGAAGACTCAGGGTTTATGCTTTGTGTAGATGTAATGTATAGGGAAAGTGAGACAGTCGGGTGTTTCCTTGAGAAAGTGTCCATGTGGTAGACGGGCCTTGGATTTGATCATGTTTGGGAACAAGTTAGAGCAAGTGACTCTCAATAACGGTCTTAGCGGGTTCAAAAATTTAAAGTGCGATGTCTAAGGATCTCGAGTCCGTAGTATGGTTGAGTATTGAGCTTTTGCAGCAGATTATGAAACGGGGCTTGGAGTACTCTGCGTTATCTTCAGTTTGTGGTGTAGCATTTGAGAAATGAAAGAAAATAACTTCGGATTCATAAAAGAAGTATCAGAATAAGCGTACTAGTTTAAGATGTAAAAATGCGCACAAGGAAGAGTATGAGATTCGTGGATTTTGAAACAACGTGGTCTCGTGAAATAAGGTCACTCGGGATGAGTGCGGATTTGAGTTCATGATGTAATGAATGGAGATATTATTATTTCTAAGGCAAGTTGAGAATAAATTAAGAAAAGACGGGTCGGCTAACAATGGTGAAATTGGCATGATGGTGGCAATGATCAGTTCTTTTCAGCGCATTGAGTTATGCATGTGATTTGCGGCGGTACGTGTGAGGCTTGATGGATGCCGTAATTGATTTTATTTGGAGGAATTCAAGTATTAGGGCATGTTATGTGTAGAGGGATCCCAGGAGAGTTATGGTGGTTTAGATTACTACTTGAGGCCGGTATTTTCTGCGGATATGGGAATTAAGTCACGTGTTACAATGGTTCTCTTGAAATAGGTTAAGTAGAAGTTTTATATATGATGAAGTGGTTACCCTATTAGTGGTTCGGGAGTTGTGAAGTAGTTCTTGTGCTCCTGCGCATTGGCGTGATTAAGTGCACTAAGTAGCATGGGATTCAAAATTTGAGGATTCAAGACTTCGGTTCGGTGTTGACAAGGATGTCATGAGTTCAGATAAGAAGGAAAAGGATTTAGATGTTTAAAGTAAGATGGTATTGTTTTCGGCATCACCTAAGGTCGATGTCAGGTGTAAGAGACCTTGTGTATCGATTTGTGGATTCTTGATATGCTTTACAGCATTAGTGTAACCGATAGCATAGATGTGCAGACTTGTTACCTGGTGTGGAAGGTCGTGGGAGCGTGGCTCACGGAAAGATGGTATAAGTGTGACAAGTAGTCATTTGATTGATTAAATATTTAACAACCAAGTATGAATATTGTGGCGATATCGTTGATTCGAGAATTTATGCCTGGAGTACGATCGGTTCATTTGATTGTGGACTGTGGAAGTTTGTTCCAATTATGATGGCTATTCTTGTGTGTTATGGGAAAATGGGGTTATTATGGATCCTTGAAAGGTTATTAGCCTAGTGTGGTGCGATCATAATCGGCTTGAGGTCTGTGGATGGATTTAAATATGAATATGGACTCTATATTAGGCCAAATGTGTTCATTCAGCATAAGAGCTCCTTATGGAAGAGTATTCGGACGTTAGATGTCATGTCGTCATTGGCTATTTCATGTAATAATATATTATGTCGTGTGAGTTGTGAAACAACTTGATAAATTTCTTACGTCTTGAGGTTCTGTGTAGCGATGGTGCCATGTGAGCGGGATGGCTCTCGAGATTAAGATCATATATCGCACCTTAGTCGTGCTTAAATTTTTTAGTGTATGGCGTTGTCGGTCCTCCCAAGGATGATATTATGCACTGGGCGTGCTTGTGTCCGATATTCGGATATTTTGTAGTAATGAGCATTCTAGCTCGGTGAGTATATTCTTATAGATTCTTTCTGTGCAGATCGGGTGGCACGCCACCATGGGTATGTTATTTTGGTCAGGTTGCACGCTGTAACGGTATCATGTGTGGATCGGATTGCACGTCGCAACAGTGTGATATTGAGTACAGTCCCCTATATTCTATTTTGTGTGTTTTGTGTCCCATTTTCTGAGAAAGGTTCATGACACATTTTTGGTTGTCTAATTAGTTGCGTGGATTAAGTAATCCTTTCCATAGTTCATTTTTCCTTAGGTATCACGTTCAGGTTTGTAGCTTATTGGCACATTGTGGCACCATATGAGACCTTTGGCAGCGTCTGCGGTGGCTTATTGCCCGAACAACTTATATTGGGTGAGCCGAGACTATTGGACCGGAAATAAGTACAATCAGATTTATATAAGGTATAATAAGGAACGAATATCGTTACTCAGTTTAGAAGGAGGTAATGGTCCTTGTCAGGAGGGGCGACCCCATGATTTGATTGATTCAGCAGGTGGTTATGAATTTCTACACATCTCTTCCGTCATGGCGGTATCGCAAGAGTTGGAACAAGACTTATATATGTCATGGGGTGCATTGTGAGCATCAGATTCGTGGAATTTCAGCTATTGTTATCATAGGATGTTATTATGGTCATGTGAGTTATGCAATGCATAGTCTGAATTCAGCAAAGGTATGCAATCATGTATCGGTGCATCGTGTAGTGATTGATACGGTGTTCATATGATGGGAACATTCCTAGCAGAGAATTCTGGATGTTCGAATTGGACTCTAAGGCTTATTTGGCTAAGTAAAAGGGAGAATCTTCAGACTGGCTCGAGCTAGTGTACTCAACTAAGTTGTGGCAGCACGGGTAAGTGCACGAGGTATTAAACAATAATTTCGGACAACCCCAGAGCAGTCCTTAGCACGTTCGAGGACGAACGTATGTTTGAGCGGGAGAAAATGTAACGACTCGATCGGCCGTTTTGAGCCCTAGCACGTCGTTCAGCAGTTTGAGGCCACGAGCAGCTTCACTTCAGGTATTATGACTTGAACGCGTGGTCGGAATTGAAATTTTGGAAGTTCAGAGTTGATTTGGAAAGAAAATTCTCATTTCAGAAGCTTTAAGTTGGACGAATTGACTAAAGTTAGATTTTTGAGTAAACGATATCAGAATCGGGATTTGAAGGTTCTAACAGGTTCGTATGATGATTTCGGACTTGGGTGTATGTCCGTATCAGGTTTTGGATAACGCGTGAGTGTTTCGGCACCTATTGTGGAAGTTAGCATTTTGGAAGAATTCCATAAATTTGGGTTGAAGTATATTTTAAGGTTATCAATGTCTGTTTGGGATTTCGAGTATGGGTATAGCTCTGTATGGTAATTCTGGAATTGGGAGCGCATTCGGAAGTGGATTCGGAGGTCTGTAGGTCATTTTGGACTCATTTGGCTAAAGCTAGAAATTTGAAGGTTTTTGAGAAGTTTGACCGGAAGTGAACTTTTTGATATCGGGGTTGGATTCCGATTGCGAAAGTTGGAGTAGGTCCGTAATGTCGAATGTGACTTGTGTGCACAATTTGAGGTCAATCGAACGTGATTTGATAGGTTCCGGAATCGAATGTAGAAGTTTGAAGTTCTAAAGTTCATTAAGCTTGCATTGGAGTGCGATTTATGATTTCGCTGTTGTTTGATGTGATTTGAGGCCTCAAACATGTTTGTGTTATGTTATGGGACTGGTTGGTATGATTGAACGGGGTCCCGGGGGCCTCGGGTGTGTTTTGGGATGGTTTCGGATCATTTCGGGTTGTTTTGCAATAGCTGATGCTGGTGTCTAGTGTTGTTCTTCTCGTTCGCGAGGATCCTCTCGCGTTCGCGAAGAAGGATTTGGCTTCTGGGATTTTGTTCTACGCATTCGCGAAGAAGAAAATTTTTGTTCCGCAGGTCTGACTTCCGAGACTTATATCTCACAATCTATAAGGAATTTGGAGATGATCCAAAAATACAAATGTAGCCCTTTGTGTTTAGTTTTCAGAAAGGTAAACTATTTAGAATTTGGATTTATGTACAAAAGGTTATGGCTGGTACACTATAGGCTGTCTAGGAAAATGAAAAAAATTATATTTCACAGGGCTGGCTCTGACAGCTTATATCTCAAAATCTATAAGGAATTGGGAGATAATCAACATATGAAAGTTATAGCTCTTGATATCTAATTTCCAGAAAGTCAAACCATTTATGATTTGGAGTTTTGTACAAAATGTTATGACTATTATACTAAAGGTTGTCTGAGAAGAGTTTGAAAATGGCTTCTGAGAATTTTGTTCATCGCGAACGCGATGGTGATCTCGCGAACGCGATGAAGGGTCGCCTAGGCAGTGTATAAGTTTGAAAAAATGGGTTTGGCTCATTTCATCTCATTTCCTCCACGGGAGCCGACCTAGGAGCGATTTGGGAGCTCCATTTTCATCTTTTATGTCAAGGTAAGTGATTCCTACCTATTGCAAGTTAAATACTTGGTTTATATACGAATTTAGACGTGAAATTCATGAAAATTAGTAGAAATTTGGGGTTTTGAAGAAAAACCTAGAAATTGATATTTTTGGATTTTAACCACGAAAATTACTATAGGATTGGATGAAAATGATATATTTGAGTTCTTGAGATTGTGGGTAACGATTCCCTCCGAAAATTTCTGAAATCCGGGCACGTGGGCCCGAGGTGAATTTTAGGAATTTTATCATTTTGGATAGGGTAATTTATTTAATAGATAAATTTTGAATTATTTAACATGTATTAATTATTTCATATAACTTTTGGATAGTTTCGGATTTTCGGCACCGAATTGGGATTTTTACACGACATCGTTATCGGAAGTGGGCATTGAGACAAGGTAAGTTTCTTGTCTAATCTTGTGAGGGAAAAATTACCCCATAGGTAATTAAATTAATAATTATTTCTAATTGTGGGGGATACGTACGCACGAGGTGACGAGAGTCCGTGCGTAGCAACTACTAATGCTAAAGTTCGGGTAGTTTAGGACTCAAAGCATGAATTACTTGTGTAAAATGTATCAGTTATTTAATTACATTATTTGATATATATCGTAAATTGTTAGTGAGAGATAGTAAAAGATGAAAATCTCATATGCTTATTTCTGTTTCAATTAATTAATTGTTACAAGAAAATTGTTCATCCTCTCGAATTTATCTTATAATAAACATACTCTCATTCCGGAGGTACATAAGAAAATGTCCTCCTTTCTTGTGGAGCGGGTTGAATGCCTCGGTAGGATAGATGCATCTATGGATCGTGCCGCACATCCCTCGGCAGTGTACACGACACTCTGGATCAGGCCGAACGACCTCGACAGAAATCGTGCTTAATAATAATAATTACACGATACTTTGATATTTTATTTCAGCTTGTGAAACTAATTGAAATTTGAAAATTATTGGAATTTAAAGAATTTAATTATCTCTGCTTTTTAAGGAATTATTGTTATTCCTATAAATGAGGCTAATTGATAAACTGTAAATTTATTGGAATTGAAGGAATTTAATTATTTCTTCTAGTTCAATAAAATTATTTTTAACTCTATGAATCACGTTGATATAAATATTTCTATTTTTATGATAATTTAATATTATTGACCCATAGTGAGTGTCAAAGTCGGTCATCTCGTCTCTACCTCTTCGAGATTAGGCTTGATACTTACTGGGTACACGTTGTTTTCGTACCCATGCTGCACTTGCTGCACATTTTATTGTGCAAGTACATATTTGTCTAGCGGCTTTGTGGGCACAAAGGTGTGGTTAATAATTGTGGGGACATAGGTGAATTGCATTCTGTATTACGATCCGCAGCCAACAGAGTCTCCTTCAGAAATATTATATTTTCCTGTCTAATTTGTATTCTGGACAGATGTTGTATTTTATTTTTAATTCCCTAGTAAATGGTCATGCACTTGTGACACCGAATTTTGGGATGATTATGGGTTGTATTGTATTGGAAAATTTTAAAGATATTATTATGTATTTTGTAAACTTCATCTTCTACTATTTAATTGAGGGGAACAACTATGACTTCAAAAATATTAAAATGAAAATTTATTTAGTATTTATTATTGATATGTCTGAAAACAGTGTCCGGCGCTATCATGATCTTTATGGATTTTGAGTCGTGACAAAAACCCAAAGTGGCTACTGGCAATTGATTCCATATACTTGAAAGCCACAAAAATTCAACTTTCTGTCAATATGTTCACACATCACTGTTGGTTCGAATTTTATTTTTTGTGAATAGCAACACTTTGAAGAATCACGTATCATTTATCTTGAGTGAAAATAGAAAAGAAAAGAAAAATTAGCCTCAAAACGTTCAATTTTTTAAGCGAATAACAACACATGAAAAAGCACGCATCATTTGTTCAACAGCTTTCCACTTCCTTTTACAAAATTCAGTCCAACATACCTGATGAAAAAATAAAATTAAAGATATATCCAAAAAGTAATCCTACAACTCCATTAGGACTTAAAGTATGCTTCTACATTTGTTGAACAAATAAATCAACCAACTGACTTGAATTATAATCATTATAGTTTTCAAATTCCTCAATTATAAAGTTTAAAATGGATAAAAACCACTTCTTTCCATTGGTACATCCAATGAAAAGAAGATGTACCTTCTCGTCAAATTGGTGAAATGTATACAGGAAACACTTGACATAAGTAAAGTCCATTTCATCTCTCATAGTTCGTCTGATATATGATTGTAATAAACAGCATTAGAAGATGAATATTCACTAAATAATCAAAGATTTATAATTGTCTTTCCAATCGTTTATTCTGTTATGATATCGACAAATGATGAAAGAACAATATCCATGTCACATTTTATTGTTAATGGCAGAGAAGGTTCTTATAATGGTTTAGCTTAAAAAGTGAATATCTGTATGGAGTGACCTCAGCTTGATACTTAAGAAACAAAATTATCCAACAAAGAATGGTACGGAAAAATACTAAAATTCACTTTTTCTTCAATAACAGTAAGACTCATTAAATTGCTCAAGTAAAGTAAATAAAGGGGGCTAATAATTTTCAGCAAGGTACAATGACAGATTTTCCCCCCTTTTGGGGGTTTATTGGGTGAAGAGTGTTGGGGAATAGAATCAGAAATAAGAAAAGGTAACCAATGAACTTGCTAGAGTTGTATTCATTGAAGGTATTGCTTTCCTCCAGACGTAAGTGACTCACTCATTTTCCCTGTAAAATATTCAAATTAATATGTTCTGTAACACAAGAACTTACCACATGAAAATTCAAGGAAAAGTTATTTTTCATAGGAAGTCATAATCTAGACTCGCATATGGAGTTTGTTAAGAGGAGAGGGAGGGTGGGAAGAATCAAATTTATCATCATTCCAGTCAAGTACTTGTGATGACTCATCTTTAAATTTAATAAGTAATTCTGTGTTCTAATACCTCAAAAAGCACTAACTATCATTCCTCGACTTGTGTGTGCAGTCCGTACAATTTTCCGAAAAGTTTTTATGTGAAAAATAGATTAAAATATGAAATAGAGCTTTAAAACCCAACTGAGTTGACTTTGGTCAACATTTTAAGCAAACTGTCACGCCCCAAACCTGAAGGGACGTGGCCGGCACCCGGTACCATACTCGGCCCGAG
>AWOL01S0075510.1:0-14354 GCA_000715115.1 Nicotiana otophora | reverse complement strand
ATCTTGGGTCTCGATCCTGCCCCTCGAGCCTTGCCTTCGATCATGGCCCTCGAGATGGGCCTTCGATCATGGCTTCGATACAAAAGCTCGAGCCTGAGCCTCGTCAACTCTGGCTCGATACCTGGGTTCGATGCCTGGGCTTGATGCCTGGGCTCGATGACTGTCCAGAATGCCCAACAGAAGAGGAAAAAGTGTAGCAGCTTTTTAAGTCCAATTTTTGATCCGTTAACCATCCAAAACTCGCCCGAGGCCTTCCGGGCCTCAACCAAATATACCAACAAGTCCTAAAACATCATACGAACTTAGTCGAACCTCTAAATCACATCAAACAACGCTAAAACCATGAATCATACCCCAATTCAAGCTTAATGAAACTAAGAGTTTTCAAATTCTACATTCGATGTCGGAACCTATCAAATCAAGTCCGATTGACCTCAAATTTTGCACACAAATCATAAATTACATAATGGAGCTATGAAAATTTTCAGAACTGGATTCCGACCCCGATATCAAAAAGTCAACTCCCCGGTCAAACTTTCAAACTTTAAATTCCTATTTTAGCCATTTCAAGCCAAATTTCACTACGGACTTCTAAATAAAATTTCGATCACGCTTCTAAGTCCAAAATCACCATACTGAGCTGTTGGAATCATCAAAATTCTATTCCGGGGTCGTTTTCTTAAAATGTTGACCGAAGTCAAACTTAGCACTTTAAGGCCAACTTAAGGAACCAAGTGTTCTGGTTTCACCTCAAACACTTCCAAATCCCGAACCAACCATCCCCGCAAGTCATAAATCATTACAAGCACCTACGGAAAGTTTTATTTTAGGGAATGGGGTTCAAAAAGTTAAAATGACCGGTTGGATCATTACATGAACTTAAATATTTTTAATTATTTCATCAAAATTCCATATCTCGGGCTAGGAACCTCGGAATTTAATTCCGGAAATATGCCCAAGTCCCAAATCACGATACAGACCTACTGAAACTGTCAAAATACTGATCCGAGTCCGTTTGCTCAAAATGTTGAACAAAGTCAAACTTGGCCTTTTAAAGCCATCTTAAATAACCAAATGTTCCGATTTCAACCCAAACACTTCCAAATCCCGAACCAACTATCCCCGCGAGTCATAAATTAATAAAAGTATGTTTGATAAGTTTTATTTTAAGGAACGAATTTCTAAATGTTAAAATGATCGGTTGGGTCATTACATATTCTATGTTCTTTATTATAAAAATTTGATAGAATAATCATCTGATATGAAAGTTTACTTGTAACTTGAGGTAAACTTTCTAATCTTCAAGCTCTTCTTGAAGTTACGTGATAATAGACGTTCATTTATTCCTGATAGAGAATTACAAATTAAAAGGTTATCAATTGTATTTTTAATTTATCATGTTTCATGTATGATTATCAATTTAATAATTATGTAAATTTTGTAGAGATTGTTAGAGTTATTACATTCCGTAAATAAGACGTTCTAACTCATATCAATTAAAGATCTTATTAATTCAGATTAGTTTTGTCTAATATTTTATTATTATAATTACTAATTGCTAAGTCGGTTCAAGTTGTTCATATTACGTAAGAAAACAATAAGTTTGATTAACTATTTTGATTGATTGTATTATATATATTACATGATTTAAGAATAGACACAGCAATTAACTTTCTTGCATCTGGCCAGAATTTTGACAATTTCAGTTTGTGTAGTAATTTTTATTATCTCATGAAAATGATTGTTATAGAATCACTTTGATACTATTTCACATTCTTCATCATAACTATTTTAAAAAGTATTTTAAAGGTGTGGTGCTAAATTTTATTGTCTCACTTATATAATATAAGATTTTTCTAATCACTATAGTTGTATTGCGCACGAAAATAATTTATTATGTTTTAAAAGTTATATCTCATTAATTGAATTTAGAGATGGTAAATAAACTACTTTTAAGAAGATATTGAAATATATAAATCTTTATATGGTATTAACATATAACTTTATAAATACCTTTGTTTGATATTATAAAAAACAAATTGAAGTACACTTAACTACTAGACAAACTTGAAGAATGATGGTTTGTCGGTTGTTCGGCAACTAATGCAAACTAATTATTGTATAATGTGGCATCAGTGCATTTTTCATTTTTTTCAATCCTTATTTTTTGTCTAAGTTATTCTTTTGAATCTATATATTTCGTTTTAATATGTCAAGCTGTAAATAAATTTTTGTTTGATATTATCGAAAAGAATATGTTAATAAACTACATTTCGATATTGGGCAAACTTGAAGAAAAATGGTTTGTGTCATTCAACTTATGTGAACTAATTATTATATATTTAGCCGTCAGTGCATTAGGAAATAAATTTTTCGAATATGCTGAATCATTATATTTTGTTCAAGTCTTCTTTTGAATCTATATCCGATATTAATATGTAAATCTATAATAAGCCTTTGTTTGGCATTATAAAAAACCTTTAAATAAATTACACTTAGATACAGGGCAAACTTGAAGGATGATAGTGTGTGTGTGAAATGAATACATATTCCTAAAATTTAGACGTAAATAAAAAAAGGAAGGCAACTAATAATAGAATTCTAAATTCTAATAATAAAATTTTAAATTATAATGCAAAAAAGAAACTCTTCAATTAGAATTCTCTTGTTCACCAGGATACTATTAATTCACAATATATTCTTCCAACTCCTTACAAATCGTGTTCCGTCCACAACAAAAATTTTGATGATCTGGAAGAAAATATTACGTTTCACAAGCATTACTCTTTTAAATAACAGTCGTAAATTGAGATGGGAAGAACAAGACAGTTTTGGTTTGTGAGAATTTGAGCATAGCCAACAGCTGAATAAGCTAGATATTTTGAAAAATATTTTGTGGATTCTCATGAGGTATGTACGTTCCTTCAATAATTTTGTTTGTTTCGTTGCTTATGCTATTGAGCCTCTTCCATTACTCATATTATGCATATATATCATGATGCTTGTCTTTTTCGGGAACTGAGTAAATTTTTAATCCCAATCAAATAAAATTTTAAAAAATGTATGATTTAGCGATATCCGAAATCTCAATAGTAACGTTTATTTTACTAATACTTGAAATGCTTAATTATGTGATACTCATTTGGAATGTACATATATTTTCGGAACTTCAATCTAATATAAAAGACAATTCCTTTTTATGAAGTACAATTTGTATTCTTTCATAATTTTGTATGAGATGCTAGCGACTGACGGTTTCAACTGTACTTTTTTGTTTTTTTGAGAGTGTAACGATCCGGTCGGTCGTTCTGAGAGTTGTAGCCTCGTTTTCCCTATTTCTGCTTATTTATGTGTTATTCAGCTGTGCTGAGTTGTATCGAGTTGGTAAGTTTGGGTTCGGAATAGTTTTGGAATGAAATGAACACTTACTCTCGTAGTTAGAAAGCTAAGTTAGAAAAGTCAACCGAAAGTTGACTTATGAGTAAACGAATTCGGGTTTGGATTTTTATGATTCGGTTAGTTTCGTTGGGTGATTTTAAACTTAGGAGTGTGTCCAGAATGTAATTTGGAGGTCCGTAGTAGAATTAGGCTTGAATTGGCAAAAGTTAGAAATTTGGTGATTTTGGTCGGCAGTGAAAAAATTAGGTATCGGGGTCAGAATAGAATTCCGGAAGTTGAAGTAGGTTCGTAGTATCATTTGTGACGTGTGTGCAAAATTTGAGGTCATTCGGACGTGGTTTGATAGGTTTCGGCGTCGTTGGTAAATTCTGGAAGTTTAGAAGTTCTTAGGCTTGAATCCGGGGTTAATTTGGTGTTTTGGTGTTGTTTTGGGTGTTCTGAAGGTTCGACTAAGTTCCGGTAGAGATATATGACTTGTGGAAATTATTGGTTGAGGTCCTGAGGGGCTCGGGATGATTTCGGATGGTTAATGAGAAGTTTGGAAGTTGGAAAATGCAGCTAGAAGCTGCTAGTGTAAGACTACTGGTGTGGCCGTACCTGTGGATGGGGAGCCGCAGGTGCAATGATCGCAGGTGCGAAGGGCATGTCGCAGATGCGGATTTTGGACGATCGGGCTTGGTCGCAGATGCAGAAGTAAGGTCGCACCTGCGAGCCTGCAGGTGCGAAGGGGCAGCCGCAGGTGCGAAGCCTGGCCGGTTAAGTGGTTTCCGCAGATGTGCACTTGAGACCGCAGCTGCGGATCCGCAGGTGCGAGAAAGGTTCGCAGGTGCAGAACCCCTGGGCAGAACCTATATATATCACACTTCGTGAATTTTTGCCCTTTTTCCTCCATTGTTGAATGGATTTTTGAGCTAGGGTAGTGTTTTTCAAGGGAGAATCACGAGACATCAGTGAGGTAAGTCACTTGGGTTTATTTACACGCATTTATGATATTTTTCCACTGATTAGACATGAAATTAGTAGGGGTTTAGGGTGAAATTGAGGGAGTTAGGGTTTGAGTTTTGGAGAGTTTTAAGTGAGAATTTGAGGGACCAAACCAAGTCCGATTTTGACGAATTTTATATGGTTAGACTCGAGTGGGGACGGGTTTTGTTATTCTGCCATTTTTGACTGATTTTGAGACGTGGGCCTGGGGGCCGGGTTTTGGTCGATTTTAGATTTTTGGTCTATTTATGTAGTGTTTATTGTGAAATTCGATTCTTTAGCGTATGTTGATAGTAGTATTCTGATTTTGGTTAGATTCGGAGCTTTTGGAGACCGAGTCCAGAGACGAGGGCATCCCGGAGTAGGATTTTACGCTGTTAAGATAAGTCACAGTTTTAACTCTAGCTTTGAGGGTATAAATCCGGAGATTTGACATCACGTGATTGTTTGGAAGTGATACCCACGCTAGGTGATGTGCGTGTGGGTGTGCACCGCGAAGGATTGAGACTTGGTCTGTCCCGTGAGGCTGTGAGGCCTAATTGCTATTATCTGTGGTTATATGTTTATTTGTTGTTGAACTTGTTTGCCTTCATGTTAGAGATCATGCTTAGGCTTTATTCATGCTCACATTATTTTCACTCAATCATAGATATTATTGTACATATTTACCTCAGTGCCTATTATTTTGCTGATATACTGTGATACTTGACGTTGGTTGTGTTTCCCTTATTTGTTGATGATGGTGAGGCTAGAGAGGTACATGACTGAGTGAGGCCGAGGGGCTGTTGTGAGGTATTTGATTGAGGCACGTGAGTTGTCCGTACAGCACGTGAGTTATCCGTGCTTTGCACTTGGGCTTTGGGAGCCCCTCCGGAGTCTGTACACACCCCCAGTAAGCGCAGGTACCTATTGAGTGTTGAGTGTATTGAGTGCTGAGTGCCGAGTGCTGAGTGATGGAGTGACATTGTTGTGAGGTTGCATTTACTTTTGTTATTGCTGCATTTACCTGTTAATTTCTTTGTGGCATTTGTTGGTTTTATGGAATTTACCTGTTTATTCATGTTTATTGTAAATTGTGAAAATAAATAATTGGATTGTTTTGCTTAGCTCGTCACTACTACTAAATTCCTTAGTTATTTCTGTTACTACTGAGTCGGTTGTACTCATACTACACCCTGCACTTTATGTGCAGATCCAGGTGAGTTAGAGCGCGACGATCGTTGAGTTCAGGCCGGCTATATTTGGAGACTGCAAGGTAGCTGCTAGTGTCCGTAAGACCTTGTTACTCCTTTTATCATTTCTTCTTTTGGATAGTTAGACAGTTAATATATCTTAGTTCATAGTTTTAGACGCTCATGACTTAGTGACACCCCGATGTTTGGGGCTCGTTTCCGTATTTTCTATAATTATATTTAGAGTTGATTTGAGTTATGAAAAAAATGCAAATGTTGGAAATATTTTATTAAATTCTTATAATCGATTTAGTAGTAATATTTTGGAAAATAGGCTTGCCTTGTAACACGATAGGTGCCATCACGACCATGGTTAGATTTTGGGTCATGAAAAGTTGGTATCAGAGCCTAGGTTACATTGGTCTCACGAGTCATGAGCAGGTTTAGTAGAGTCTTACGGATCGGTACGGAGACGTCTGTACTTATCTTCGAAAGGCTGCCAAACCCTTAGGAAAATTTCACTTTTTTGTATTCTATCGTGCGGAATTGATTCAGCTTGAAACATAACTCTTTGAATTTCTTCCACGCATTCGTATGCGCACATGAGCGCTCGGTATCAGCTGTGCATCGTCGGCTTGTGATTCCATGAATGGTGTTTGAGATGTGTATTCCGTGTTCTAGTGATGGGTCAGTCCGGAGGACTTGAGGCCAGGTTTAGACCGCAACTTAGGCTCGGTAGCTTCAGTTGTAACATTGTGGTTGTGGTGGTGCTTGTTGAACTTGCAATATGGTTCTCTTCCTTAATACATCTCCCATATTTGAGTACGCGGATTGCGCAGCCGTGGCTGGAGTTATATCGATATGGCGTGTCTGTGGGATAGTTGTGTTGAATAATATAAGGTCATTGGACCTAGAATGAGTACCATCAGGCTTGATTATGGTAAATTCGAGAGGGTTATAGTTTTGGTTGGGGCGAGAGATCTCAATGGCTGGTTGATCTGATGAGTAGTTATGAGTTTTTGACTGTTTCTTTTATCATTGGTAGTGTACGAAGGTTGCGGAATGAGGTTCTGTTGACTGTGGGGTTTTATACTATTACTTAATTGGTTTGGAGTAGTTACTGTGATCAGAAATAGTGCTACGAGCGGGCGAGTTGTGTAATATGCTGGGTGATTATATCCGTGATTATAGTTATAGCTCGATGCAGCTTGTTTAGAATCATACATTGTGTAAATGTAAGATTCGTGTCTTGAAAAGAAATTCTGAAGGTTGGGAATTAAATTCCAAGGTTTTTGGGCTAAGGCTAAATTAAGGATTTCCAGTTGTATTATATTGTCAGGCCTATGTGGAATAGGGTGACATGGGATCACCCCGGGTACGTGCGTAGTAAGATGAAATAGTGATTTGATGGCTTGGAACAACTCTTGGCACGTTCGAGGACGAACGTTTGTTTAAGAGGGGGAGGATGTAACGACCCGGTCGGTCGTTCCGAGAGTTGTAACCCTATTTTCCCTATTTCTGCTTATTTATGTGTTGTTCAACTGTGTTGAGTTGTATCGAGTTGGTAGGTTTGGGTTTCGGAATAGTTTTGGAATGAAATGAACACATAGCTCTTAGTTAGAAAGCTAAGTTAGCAAAGTCAACCAGAAGTTGACTTATGAGTAAACGAATTCGGATTTGGATTTTTATGCTTCGGTTAGTTTCGTTGGGTGATTTTAGACTTAGGAGTGTGTCCGGAATGTAATTTGGATGTCCGCGGTAGAATTGGGCTTGAATTGACAAAAGTTAGAAATTTTGCGATTTTGGTCGGCAGTAGAAAAATAAGGTATCGGGGTCGGAATGGAATTTTGAAAGTTGGAGTAGGTTCATAGTGTCATTTGTGACGAGTGTGCAAAATTTGAGGTCATTCGGACGTGGTTTGATAGGTTTCGGCGTCGTTGGCGAATTTTGAAAGTTTACAAGTTCTTAGACTTGAATCCGGGGTTGATTTGGTATTTTGGTGTTGTTTTGGGTGTTCCGGAGGTTCGACTAAGTTCGGGTAGAGATATATGACTTGTGGGAATTATTGGTTGAGGTCCTGAGGAGCACGGGATGATTTTAGATGGTTAACAAGAAGTTTGAAAGTTAGGAAATGTATCTGGAAGCTGCTGGTGTAAGGCTACTGGTGTAGCCACAACTGCGGATGGGGAGTCGCAGGTGCGATGATCGTAGGTGCGGAGGGCATGTTGCATATGCGGATTTTGGACGATTAGGTTTGGTCGCAGATGCGGAAGTGCGATCGCACCTGTGAGCCCGCAGGTGCGAAGCCTGGCCGGTTATGTGGTGTCCGCAGATGCGTACTTGGGACCGCATATGCGGATCCACAGGTGCGAGAAAGGGTTCGCAGGTGCGGAACCCCTGGGCAGAACCTCTATATATCACACTTCGCGAATTTTTGCCCTTTTTCCTCCATTGTTGAACGGGTTTTTAAGCAAGGGAAGGGTTTTTCAAGGGAGAATCATGAGACATCAGTGAGGTATATCACTTGGGTTTATTTACACGCGTTTATGATGTTTTTCCACTGATTAGCCATGAAATTAGTAGGGGTTTAGGGTGAAATTGAGGGAGTTAGGGTTTGAGTTTTAGAGAGTTTTAAGTGAGGATTTGTGGGATCAAACGGAGTCCGATTTTGACGAATTTTATATGGTTAGACTCGGGTGAGGACGAGGTCTGTTATTCTGCCATTTTTGACTGGTTTCAAGACGTGGGCTCGGGAGCCGAGTTTTGCTGATTTCGGAACTTTGGCCTATTTATGTAGTTTTTATTTTGGAATTCGATTCTTTAGCCTATGTTGATTGTAGTATTCTGATTTTGGTTAGATTCAGAGCTTTTGGAGACCTAGTCCAGAGACGAAAGCATCCCGAATTAGGATTTTACGCTGTTAAGGTAAGTAACAGTTTTAACTCTAGCTTTGAGGGTATAAACCCGGAGATTTGATATCACGTGATTGTTTGGAAGTGATACCCACGCTAGGTGACATGCGTGTGGGTGTGTACCGCGAGGGATTGAGACTTGGTCCGTCCCGTGAGGCTGTGAGGCCTAATGGCTATTATATGTGGTTATGTGTTTATTTGTTGTTGAACTTGTTTGCCTTCATGTTAGAGATCGTGCTTAGGCTTTATTCATGCTCACATTATTTGCAGTGAGTCATAGATATTATTGTACATGTTTACCTCAGTCCCTATTATTTTGATGATATGCTGTGATACGTGACGTGGGTTGTATTTTCCTTATTTGTTGATGATGGTGAGGCTATAGAGGTACATGACTGAGTGAGGCCGAGGGCCTGTTGTGAGGTATTTGATTGAGGCACGTGAGTTGTCCGTGCAACACGTGAGTTGTCCGTGCAGATCCAGGTATTGATATCATAGCGCGTGAGTTGTCCGCGTAGCACGTGAGTTGACCGTGCGGATCCAGGGATATATATTATGGCACGTGAGTTGTCCGTGCAGCACGTGAGTTGTCCATGCTTAGCGCTTGGGCTTCGGGAGCCCCTCCGGAGTCTTTACACACCCCCAGTGAGCGCAGGTATCTATTGAGTGTTGAGTGTATTGAGTGCTGGGTGCGAGTGCTGAGTGCCGAGTGCTGAGTGATGGAGTGACATTACTGTAAGGTTGCATTTACTTTTACTGTTGCTGCATTTACCTGTTAATTTCTTTGTGGCATTTGTTGGTTTTATGGAATTTACCTATTTATTCATGTTTATTGTAAATTGTGAAAATAAATAATTGGACTGTTTTGCTTAGCTCGTCACTACTACTCAGTTCCTTAGTTATTTCTGTTACTACTGAGTCGGTTGTACTCATACTACACTCTGTACTTTATGTGCAGATCCAGGTGAGTTAGAGCGTGGCGATCGTTGAGTTCAGACCGGCTATATTTGGAGACTGCAAGGTAGCTGCTAGCGTCCACATGACCTTGTTACTCCTTTTGTCATTTCTTCTATTGGACAGTTAGACAGTTAATATATCTTAGTTCATAGTTTTAGACGCTCATGACTTAGTAACACCCCGATGTTTGGGGCTCGTTTCCGTATTTTCTATAATTATATTTAGAGTTGATTTAGTTTATGAAAAAAATGCAAATGTTGGAAATGTTTTATTAAATTCTTATAATCGATTTAGCAGTAATATTTTGGAAAATAGGCTTGCCTTGTATCACGATAGGCGCCATCACGATCATGGTTAGATTTTGGGTCGTGACAGAGAGTGTTTTAGAATAGAATATTTCTGGCGATATAACTTTGTGTACAAATTAGTGCAAATATCTAAGTGATGTTGAAACACTTGCTATTTATACGTGGAAAAGAAGCAAAAAGAAATCTAGGTTATGATAAAACCGCATATACATGAATTTTGTGAAGGTAAAAATAAATACAACATAATGGAAAAATTCGTAAAAACTTTTTCCATGAGAAAACAAACAAGCAATAGTATTTTAATAGAATATTTATGTTATTTTCTCAAGAAGTTTTATTCATTAAGGCGGTGTACGCGCGTACCCAATGACTAGTTTATCAAAAAAGAAGAAATTAAGGAAACTAATAAGAATAATATAATTAAACAAAAAGAAAATAGTTTCTGACATGGTACTGTACGTAAAATTCTGGATAAGAGTTTAGCGTAATCCAAATCCTAAATACATCATAATTATAACACTCGGAAAAACCATAGCAAGATAGAAGTAGGAGCTAATTACATAGTCTCTTAGTTATCGGGGAGTACTAATTCGAGTCAAATCCTATCCTATTCAAATAATACCAAAGAACATTATATATACAAACACATGACATATCTCTAACAAAACATTAAGTATTGAACATATGGCGAAGCTGAATTCTAAAGAAGAGAACGTGGAATTTACTGAAACAAATAATATGTCTGATTTGTACAATTTTGCAGCAGTGTGTGGATGCGAGAACTGTCAACTGCTGCGTTATTTACAGCAACGACAACAACTTCAACAAGAATTACTAGTGCGACAATCCTATGATCTGACTTTGAGGAATTCTGTGGCTTCTACTCCGAACTTTTTATCTTTTCTTGAAGTTGATAATACGTTCTTTTCGCCGTGGAATTGGAATAGAGAGGCTAATGATTCTGAGAGGAATATTACTGAAAGAATTAATGGAATTGGAAGGGATATTCCGAAGCAGTACATGAGTTTTGAAGCTGGTTCGTTTTTTGAAACTTTCGACGGCTTCAAATATGTTGAAGAGAAATAATTCACTTTTCTTTTCTTTTTTTCTTTTTCTTTATGATATGGTTTTCCTCACTCGATCTATATTAGTAATATTCTATACCATTAGTACAAAAACATGTGCCCGTCGTTAGAGAAATCTCTTGTATTTTGTTTTTGTGCTCTTTTGTTCTTTTCTTCCTAATGTGATCATCTATATGATTATATCTCTTATAGTTGGGTTAATAGGCAAAACAAAACTGAGATTTGCACGCCAGATAGTTTTATCCTTGTAATTACCTGTTTCAAAGCACTAAACAAAAAAAGGGGATAGATGGGATTATGTTGGGGTGTTCGTTGTTCAGTATAATACGGTATTTAGATATTTTAGTTTGGTATTTTCGGTATTCACTTTCTTAAAATGTTATACCAATATCATACCTAAATAAATTCGGTATGGTTCGGCTTTTCTCTTAGGAGTGTGTCCGGAATGTAATTTGGATGTCCGTGGTAGAATTGGGCTTGAATTGACAAAACTTAGAAATTTTGCGATTTTGGTCCGCAGTGGAAAAATAAGGTATCGGGGTCGGAATGGAATTCCGAAAGTTGGAGTAGGTTCATAGTGTCATTTGTGACGAGTGTGCAAAATTTGAGGTTATTCGGACGTGGTTTGATAGGTTTCGGCGTCGTTGGCGAATTTTGAAAGTTTAGAAGTTCTTAGGCTTGAATCCGGGGTTGATTTGGTATTTTGGTGTTGTTTTGGGTGTTCCGGAGGTTCGAATAAGTTCGGGTAGAGATATATGACTTGTGGGAATTATTGGTTGAGGTCCTGAGGGGCTCGGGATGATTTCAGATGGTTAACAAGAAGTTTGAAAGTTAGGAAATGCATCTGGAAGGTGCTGGTGTAAGGCTACTGGTGTGGCCGCAACTGCGGATGGGGAGTCGCAGGTGCGATGATCGTAGGTGCGGAGGGCGTGTTGCATATGCGGATTTTGGACGATTGGGTTTGGTCACAGATGCGGAAGTGAGATCGCACATGCGAGCCCGCAGGTGCGAAGCCTGGCCGGTTATGTGGTGTCCGCAGATGCGTACTTGGGACCGCAGATGCAGATCCACAGGTGCGAGAAAGGGTTCGCAGGTGCGGAACCCCTGGGCAGAACCTATATATATCACACTTCGCGAATTTTTGCCCTTTTTCCTCCATTGTTGAACGGGTTTTTGAGCAAGGGAAGTGTTTTTCAAGGGAGAATCACGAGACATCAGTGAGGTAAGTCACTTGGGTTTATTTACACGCGTTTATGATATTTTTCTACTGATTAGCCATGAAATTAGTAGGGGTTTAGGGTGAAATTAAGGGAGTTAGGGTTTGAGTTTTGGATAGTTTTAAGTGAGGATTTGTGGGACCATACGGAGTCTGATTTTGACGAATTTTATATGGTTAGACTCGGGTGAGGACGAGGTCTGTTATTCTGCCATTTTTGACTGGTTTCAAGACGTGAGCCCGGGGACTGGGTTTTAGCTGATTTCGGAACTTTGGCCTATTTATGTAGTTTTTATTGTGGAATTCGATTCTTTAGCCTATGTTAATTGTAGTATTCTGATTTTGGTTAGATTCAGAGCTGTTGGAGACCGAGTCCAGAGACGAAAGCATCCCGAATTAGGATTTTACGCTGTTAAGGTAAGTAACAGTTTTAACTCTAGCTTTGAGGGTATAAACCCGGAGATTTGATATCACGTGATTGTTTGGAAGTGATACCCACGCTAGGTGACATGCGTGTGGGTGTGTACCGCGAGGGATTGAGACTTGGTCCGTCCCGTGAGGCTGTGAGGCCTAATGGCTATTATATGTGGTTATGTGTTTATTTGTTGTTGAATTTGTTTGCCTTCATGTTAGAGATCGTGCTTAGGCTTTATTCATGCTCACATTATTTGCAGTGAGTCATAGATATTATTGTACATGTTTACCTCAGTCCCTATGATATGCTGTGATACTTGACGTGGGTTGTGTTTTCCTTATTTGTTGATGATGGTGAGGCTATAGAGGTACATGACTGAGTGAGGCCGAGGGCCTGTTGTGAGGTATTTGATTGAGGCACGTGAGTTGTCCGTGCAACACGTGAGTTGTCCGTGCAACACGTGAGTTGTCCGTGCGGATCCAGGTATTGATATCATAGCGCGTGAGTTGTCCGCGTAGCACGTGAGTTGACCGTGCGGATCCAGGGATATATATTATGGCACGTGAGTTGTCCGTGCAGCACGTGAGTTGTCCGTGTTTAGCGCTTGGGCTTCGAGAGCCCCTCCGGAGTCTGTAGACACCCCCAGTGAGCGCAGGTACCTATTGAGTGTTGAGTGTATTGAGTGCTGGGTGCGAGTGCTGAGTGCCGAATGCTGAGTGATGGAGTGACATTGCTGTAAGGTTGCATTTACTTTTACTGTTGCTGCATTTACCTGTTAATTTCTTTGTGGCATTTGTTGGTTTTATGGAATTTACCTATTTATTCATGTTTATTGTAAATTATGAAAATAAATAATTGGACTGTTTTGCTTAGCTCGTCACTACTACTCAGTTTCTTAGTTATTTCTGTTACTACTGAATCGGTTGTACTCATACTACACCCTGTACTTTATGTGCAGATCCAGGTGAGTTAGAGCGCGGCGATCATTGAGTTCAGACCGGCTATATTTGGAGACTTCAAGGTAGCTGCTAGCGTCCGCATGACCTTGTTACTCCTTTTGTCATTTCTTCTTTTGGACAGTTAGACAGTTAATATATCTTAGTTCATAGTTTTAGACGCTCATGACTTAGTGACACCCCGATATTTGGGGCTCGTTTCCGTATTTTCTATAATTATATTTAGAGTTGATTTAGTTTATGAAAAAAATACAAATGTTGGAAATGTTTAATTAAATTCTTATAATCGATTTAGTAGTAATACTTTGGGAAATAGGCTTGCCTTGTGTCACGATAGGCGCCATCACGATCATAGTTAGATTTTGGGTCGTGACAGAGAGTGTTTTAGAATAGAATATTTTTGGCGATATAACTTTGTGTACAGATTAGTGCAAATATCTAAGTGATGTTGAAACACTTGCTATTTATACGTGGAAAAGAAGTAAAAAGAAATCTAGGTTATGATAAAACCGCATATACATGTATTTTGTGAAGGTAAAAATAAATACAACATAATGGAAAAATTCGTAAAAACTTTTTCCATGAGAAAACAAACAAGCAATAGTATTTTAATAGAATATTTATGTTATTTTCTCAAGAAGTTTTATTCATTAAGGCGGTGTACGCGCGTACCCAATGACTAGTTTATCAAAAGAGAAGAAATTAAGGAAACTAATAAGAATAATATAATTAAACAAAAAGAAAATTGTTTCTGACATGGTACTGTACGTAAAATTCTGGATAAGAGTTTAGCGTAATCCAAATGCTAAATACATCATAATTATAACACTCGGAAAAACCATAGCAAGATAGAAGTAGGAGCTAATTACATAGTCTCTTAGTTATCTGGGAGTACTAATTCGAGTCAAATCCTATCCTATTCAATTAATACCAAAGAACATTATATATAC
>AWOL01S0075506.1:27271-68819 GCA_000715115.1 Nicotiana otophora | reverse complement strand
AACAAAGGAAGCTATAATTGCAAGAAACCAAGCCCCGCCCGCATGCTTTAACCCGACTACAACACATAAGTACTCTTCACCTTACATATATGTTGTTCCCCAACATTTAAACATGTAGAAAATAGACAAACAAGTCCTATTCCCTCAAGTTAATGTTAGACACAACACTTACCTCGCTCCAACGACCAAACTCAAAACTCAACTACGGCCTTTCCTTTCACACAAGCCTCTGAACCAATAGAATCTAGCAAATTACCAACCAAACGATTCAATTTAAGCCTTAGGAACTGCCCACGATTGTAAAGAATTCAATTTAGGTCATTATTGATAAAGTGAACAAAAGTCAACATCCGGGCTCGCTTGGTCCAAACCCGAAATTCGGACCAAAACCCGATTACCCATTCACCCCCGAGCCCGGTTATGTAATTTATTTTGGAATCCGGCCTCAATTTGAGGTCTAAATCCCCAATCTACCAAATCCCTAGTTTCTACCCCAAAACCCCCAATTCCACCATGGAAACCTTATATTTTAGGTTGAAATCTTAGAAAAAGTAGTGAAAGATTGAACGGAAATAGGTTAGAATCACTTACCAACGTTTTGGGGAAGAAAGAGTCTTGGAAAAATCGCCTATAAGGTTTTAGGTTTTGAAAATTTAAAGAATGAACAAAAAATCCCGTCTAAGTCATAATTTGTTCAGTTGCAGATGTCGCATTTGCGACCTGGGCTTCGTAAATGCGAAGCCCGCAAATGCGAGAAATCCATCGCATTTGCGAAGACTCCCACACCTCTGCAATCATCGCATTTACGATGAAACGTTTGCAAATGCGAACACTGACTTGACCGCAAATGCGACCCAATGATCGCAAATGCGAAAAATCTCCCTTCCCAACTCCCATCGCAAATGCGAAGTTTTATTCGCAAAAGGGGACACTGGCCTTCCGCAAATGCGACCTCATGATCGCAAATGCGAACCTAGGCTGACCCAGGCACACTTCACAAATACGAAGAAATAGCTTGCAAATGCAAGCCTGACAGAAGATGGAAATGTTTGCAAATGCGAACTCTGATCTCGCAAATGTGAGATCAGAAGCCAGTTCCCAGAAATTGCAGACACCAACAAATGTTCTAAGTCCAATTCACTCCGTAGCCTATCCGAAACTCACCTGAGCTCTCGGGGCTCTAAACCAACTATGCACACAAGTCTAAAAACATCATATGAACTTGTTCGCTCGATTAAAACACCAAAATAACATCTAAAACTACGAATTGAATACCAAATCAAATGAAAGTTTTTCAAGAAAACTTTGAAACTTCTATTTTCACAATCGGACGTCCGAATCACGTAAAACCAACTCCGTTTTTCATCAAATTTCACATACAAGTCACAAATATGGTATTGGACCCACCGGGACAGTCAAAACATGAATCAGGGTCCGTTTGCTTAAAACGTTCACCGAAGTCAACTCAAGTAGATTTTAATACAAAATTTCATATTTTTCTCAGTTTTTAATATAAAAGCTTTTTGAAAAGACGCCCGGACTGTGCACGCAAATTGAGAAAGGTTAAAACATGAATTTTAAGGCTTTGAATCACAGAATTAGGTTTTAAAACATGAGATGACCTATCGGGTCATCACATTCTCCACCTCTAAAACAACCGTTCGTCCTCGAACAAACATAGAAAAGTACCTGAACTGGTGAAAAGGTGGGGATATCTACTCCGCATGTCTGACTCGGACTCCCAAGTAGCTGCCTCGACGGGCTGACCTCTCCACTATACTTGAACTGAAGGATAACTCTTAGACCTCAGCTGTCGAACTTACCAGGCAAGAATAGCCATCGACTCCTCCTCGTAAGTCAAATCCTTCTCCAACTGAACAGAGCTGAAATTCAATACATGGGACGGATCGCTGTGATACTTTCGAAGCACGGACACGTGGAACACCGGATGAACTGCTGATAACCCTGGTGGAAACGCAAGCCTGTAAGCCACCTCTTCCACTCTCTCTAGAATCTCAAAAGGTCTGATATACCTAGGGCTCAACCTGCCCTTCATTTCGAACCACATTACACCATTCATAGCTGATACCCGGAGCAACACTCTCTCCCCGACCATGAATGCAACATCACAAACTCTGCGGTCGGCATAACTCTTCTGCCTGGACTGAGCTGTGTGAAGTCGATCCTGAATAATCTTGACCTTATCCAAGGCATCCTGTACTAGGTCTATACCCAATAACTGAGCCTCCCCTGGCTCGAACTACCCAACTGGCGACCGGCACTGCCTACCGTATAATACCTCATAGGGAGCCATCTGAATGATCAGCTGGTAGCTATTGTTGTAGGTGAACTCCGCAAGGGGCAAGAACTGATCCCACGATCCTCCGAAGTCTATAACATATGTGCGAAGCATATCCTCCAATATCTGAATAGTGCGCTCATATTATCCGTCCGTCTGAGGATGAAACGCAGTGCTCAACTCAAACCGTTTACCCAACTCACACTGTACTGCCCTCCAGAAGTGCGTGGTGAACTGCATACCTCGGTCATAAATGATATACACGAGCACACCGTGAAGACGGACAATCTCACGGATATAAATCTCTGCCAACTGCTTTGAAGAATAGGTAACTGCCATAAGAATGAAATACGTTGACTTAGTCAGCCTGTCCACAATGACCCAAATATCATCGAATGTCCTTTGAGTCCGTGGGAGTCCAACAACGAAATCCATAGTGATACGTTCCCACTTCCACTTAGGAATCTCTATCTTCTTAAGCAAACCACCAGGTCTCTGATGCTCATACTTTACTTGCTGACAATTTAGACACTGAGCTACATAAGCAACTATATCCTTCTTCATCCCCCTCCACCAATAATGTTGTCGCAAGTCCTGATACATCTTGGCGACGCCAAGATGAATAGAATACCGGGAACTGTGGGCCTCCTCAAGAATCAACTCACGAAGTCCATCCACATTAGGCACACAAACACGACCCTGCATCCTCAAAACTCCGTCATCTCCAATAGTAACCTGCTTGGCACCACTGTGCCGCACTGTGTCCCTAAGGACCAACAAATGAGGGTTGTCATACTGCCGATCTTTGATGCGCTCAAACAAAGATGACCGAGCGACTGTACAAGCTAGAACACGGCTGGGGTCTGAAATATCCAACGTCACAAACTGGTTGGCTAAAGTCTAAATATCTGATACAAGTAGCCTCTCACTGACTGGAATGAACGCAAGGCTGCCCATACTCACTGCCTTTCTACTCAAGGCGTCGGCCACCACATTGGCCTTCCCGGGGTGGTACAAAATAGTGATATCATAGTCTTTCAATAGCTCCAACCAACTCCTCTGCCTCAAATTGAGATCCTTTTGCTTGAACAAATACTGAAGGCTCGGATAATCCGTAAACACCTCACATGACGCACCGTAAAGATTGTGCCTCCTAATCTTCAGCGCATGAATAATGGCTGCCAACTCTAAGTCATGGACATGGTAATGCTTCTCATGAACCTTCAACTGCAGCGATGCATATGCAATCACCCTGCCATCTTGCATCAGTACCGCACCGAGCCCAACACGGGATGCATCATAATATACCGTATAATATCCTGAACCTGTGGGCAACACCAACACCGGCGCTGTAGTCAAAGCAGTCTTGAGCTTCTGAAAGCTCGCCTCACACTCATCTGACCATCTGAATGGGTCACCCTTCTTGGTCAACCTGGTCAATGGGGCTGCTATAGATGAAAGCCCCTCCACAAATCGACGGTAATAGCCCGCCAAACCCAAGAAACTCCTGATCTCCATAGATGAAGTGGGTCTAGGCCAGTTCCAAATTGCCTCAATCTTCTTAGGATCCACCTGAATGCCCTCTGACGATACAATGTGCCCCAAGAAAGCGACTAAATCAAACCAAAACTCGCACTTTGAAAATTTAGCATATAACTGGCGGGCTCTCAGAGTCTGAAGTACAATCCTAAGATGCTGCTCATGCTCCTCTCGACTGCGGGAGTAGATCAAGATATCGTCAATAAACACAATCATAAAGGAGTCCAAATAAGGCTTGAACACTCGGCCCATCAAATCCATGAATGCTGTAGGGGCATTTGTCAACCCAAAGGACATCATTAGAAACTCATAATGCCTATACCGAGTCAGAAAAGTTATCTTAGGGACATCGGATGACCTAATCCTCAGCTGATGGTAGCCAGATCGCAAATCAATCTTCGAAAACACCTTGGCACCCTGAAGCTGATCAAATATGTCATCAATCCTCGGCAATGGATACTTGTTCTTGATGGTGACTTTGTTCAACTGCCGATAATCTATGCACATCCTCATCGATCCATTCTTCTTCTTCACAAACAACATAGGTGCACCCTAGGGCAAGACACTAGGTCTAATGAATCCCTTGTCAAGCAAATCTTGCAACGGTTCCTTCAATTCTTTCAACTCTGACGGGGCCATACGGTATGGCGGAATAGAGATGGGCTGAGTGCTCGGAGCCAAATCAATCAGAAATCAATATTCCTGTCGGGTGGCATCCCCAGCAGGTCTGCAGGAAACACCTCTGGAAACTCACGAACAACTGGAACTGAATACATGAAAGGAACCTCCGCACTAGAATCGCGAACATAATCCAAATAAGTTAGACACCCCTTCTCAACCATATGCCGAGCCTTCATATAAGAGATAACCCTGCTTGTAGAATGGCCAAGAGTCCTCCTCCACTCTAATCGAGGCAACCCCGGCAAGGCTAAGGTCACCGTCTTAGCATGATAGTCCAATATACCGTGATAAGATGACAACCAATCCATACCCAAGATAACATAAAAATCGACCATATCGAGAAGTAGAAGATCTACACTAGTCTCAATACTCCTAATGGTGACCACACACGAACGATAAACACGATTTACAACAATAGAATCCCCCACAGGTGTGGACATATACACAGGAGCACTGAAAGAATCACGAGGCACAATCAAATATGAAGCAAAATAGGATGGAACATATGAGTAAGTAGAACCCTAATCAAATAGAACTGAAGCATCTCTACTGCAAACTGAAACAGTACCTGTAATAACAGTGTCAAATGACTCAGCCTCAGGCCTGGCTGGAAAAGCATAACATCAGGGCTGGGCCCCACCACTCTGGACTGCTCTCTAGGACGGGCCCTAGCTGGCTGGCCTCCACCTCTAGAAGCCTGACCTCTACCTCTAATGGCCTGACCACTATCTTTGGTTGGCTGAGCAGGCGGTGAAGCACCAGGTGCTGGGATCATGGCATGAGAAGCCTGATGTTGAGAACTACTCGATGCACGAGGGAAAAATCTACCAATGTTCCTCGGATCACCGCAAGTATACTGCTGACCCTGAAACTGACCCTGTCGACCTGAGTAACTACCCTGAAAACTTTGGAGCAGAGGTGCACTAATAGGAGCTGGTGGTGCACTGTAGGCTAGCTGGTCGGAATAATACATATGAGGGCCACGACCACCTGAGGCACCATGGGATGCCTGGAGTGCTGAATGAAACGGCCTAGGAGGATGGCCTCTGCCAAAAGTACCTCGGCCTCCAGATGAGGCACCACTGAATCCATCGGAGTGACGCGGGCTCTTGTCAGACCCCTGACCACTCTGAACAAGAACCATCTCGACTCGCCTGGCGACATTGGTAGCCACCTGAAAAGAAATCTCACTCCCAATCTCCTTATCCATCTGCAATCTGATAGGCTGAGCAAGTCCGTCAATAAATCTCCTCACCCTCCCGGGGATCCTCTGAAGAAGCACCACTAAAGTGAGCTAGAAAGAGCTTGGTAAATCTGTCCAATCTCCATAAAGCCTCAGAGGACATAACTGACACATCGCCGGCCTGTGCCGCAACAATCGGCTGAACTACTCTGACTGGATGAGCTGCTGGAGTCTGATACTAGGGAGCCATCTACTCCGGAGTGTGGGTAGCAGGAGTCTGTGCTCCTCCTACAGCATGAGAGACGACTCATGCCATGGGGAATCTGCCAGTCTGGGCCACACTCTCCATAAGGCCCACCAAACGAACCAAAGCATCCTGAAGCACTGGGGTGGCAATGAACCCTTCCGGGACCTGAGCTGGACCGGTAGGAACAGTCTGGGATGGAACCTCCTCGTCATACTCTACCTGAGGCTCCACTGCTGGGGCTGCTTCTCGGGCTCTGGGGTGAGTCCTACCCCTGCCTCGGCCTCTGGCATGGCCTCGGCCTCGACCTCTGCCCCTCGTAGGAGCTGTGACTGGAGGCTCTGGCTGCTGCTCAGCTGAAGATGCAGTACGTGTTCTCGCCATCTGTGAGAGAATAAGATTAGAAGAGTTCAATTAGCATTGGGAGAACAAAAATCGCACGACAGAGAAGAATAGAAGTGAAATTTGTTCATAAACTTCATAGCCTCTGGAAGATAAGTACAGACATCTCCGTTGAGGTCTGTGAACGCCAAAAGATAGACAGGGACTTCAAGTTCTGCGAACGCCAATAGATCTACCTTGAGTCTCCGATGAACCAGTCCGAGCTGCTATGCCTCTCGATCAGCTAGGACCAATACCAAAATCTGCACAGGAAATGCAGAGTGCAGTATCAGTACAATCGACCCCATGGACTGGTAAGTGTCGAGCCTAACCTCGACGAAGTAGTGACGAGGCTATGACAAGACACCTACATAACAAACCTATGCAATTTAACAGTATATGTACAAATAACAGCAAGGAAAAACTTGACAGGTAATATCGGAAGGGGGAACATGCTGAGGGGAATACGAGGTAGAGAACTACATCAGAATGGTAACTTGAACAACCAATATACTATGAACCAATAAGAACAAGTAAACACAGTAAAGGAAAAATGCACGGCATCACCCTTCGTGCTTTTACTCTCAACCTCACCATAAAATCAATAGAAACGACACAGCATCACCCTTCGTGCATTAACTCTCATAACATGGCATAATATCACCCTTCGTGCATTAACACTCACAATATGGTACGGCATCACCCTTCATGCATTAACACTCACAATATGGCACGACATCAACCTTTGTGCATTAACACTCTCTCTTACCATAATGCAATGAACAAATAACAACAGGGAGATAGAATAACAAGTACAAGCCTTACTTCAACATTTGGTTCTGCAATATCAACCTCAACTTCATAATCAATACTCAATTATCACCAGAAGATCCGTAAACATGATAAGAACGATCAATTTAACAATACTAGTCTAAATATGGATAACATGAACAAAGAAAGCTATAATTGCAAGAAACCAAGCCCCGCCCACATGCTTTAACCCGACTACAATGCATAAGTACTCGTCATCTTACAGATACGTTGTTCCCCAACATTTAAACATGTAGCAAACAGACAAACAAGTCATATTCCCTCAAGTCAAGGTTAGACACAACACTTACCTCACTCCAACGACCAAACTCAAAGCTCAACCATAACTTTTCCTTTCACACAAGCCTCCGAACCAATAGAATCTAGCAAATTACCAACCAAACGATTCAATTTAAGCCTTAGGAACTGCCCACGATTGTAAAGAATTCAATTTAGGTTATTATTGAAAAAACATCAACAAATGTCAACACCCGGACTCGCTTGGTCCAAACCCGAAATTCGGACCAAAACCCGATTACCCATTCGCCCCCGAGCCCAGTTATGTAATTTATTTTGGAATACGACCTCAATTTGAGGTCTAAATCCCCAATTTACCAAATCCCTAGTTTCTACCCAAAACCCCCCAATTCCACCATGGAAATCTTAGAAACAGTAGTGAAAGTTTGAAAGGAAATAGGTTAGAATCACTTACCAATGATTTGGAGAAGAAAGAGTCTTGGAAAAATCGCCTATAAGGTTTTAAGTTTTGAAAATTTGAAAAATGAACCAAAAATCCCGTCTAAGTCATATTTTGTTCAGTTGCAGATGTCGCATTTGCGACCTTGCGAAGACTCCCACACCTCTGCAATCATCGCATTTGCGATGAAAAGTTCGCAAATGTGAACACTGACTTGACCGCAAATGTGACCCAATGATCGCAAATGTGAAGAATCTCCCTTCCCAACTCTCAGCGCAAATGTGAAGCTTTATTCGCAAATGCGGACACTGGCCTTCCGCAAATGCGACCTCATGATCGTAAATGTGAACCTAGGCTGACCCAGGCACACTTCGCAAATACGAAGAAATGGCTCGCAAATGAGAGCCTGACAGAAGATGGAAATGTTCGCAAATGTGAACTCTAATCTCGCAAATGCGAGATCAGAGGACAGTTCCCAGAAATTGCAGACACCAGCAAATGTTCTATGTCCAATTCACTCTGTAGCCTATCCGAAACTCACCCGAGCTCTCGGGGCTCTAAACCAACTATGCACATAAGTCTAAAAATATCATATGAACTTGCTCGCTCGATCAAAATACCAAAATAACACCTAAAACTACGAATTGAACACCAAATCAAATGAAATTCTTTCAAGACAACTTTGAAACTTCTATTTTTATAATCGAACGTCCGAATCACGTCAAACCAACTCCGTTTTTATCTAATTTCACAGACAAGTCACAATATGGTATTGGAACTATACCGAGTTCCGAAACCAAAAAACGGACCCGTTATCCAAAAAGTCAAACTTTGGTCAAACATTTCAAATTCATTAAGCCTTTAACTTTTAAATTTTGACAAAGTCCGATATCTCGGGCTAGGGACTTCTGAATTCGATTCAAGGCATACGCCCAAGTCCTAAATCACGATACGAACCCATCGGGACTGTCAAAACATGAATCCGGGTCCGTTTGCTCAAAACATTGACTGAAGTCAACTTAAGTGGATTTTAAGGCAAAATTTAATATTTTTCTCAGTTTTTAACATAAAAGCTTTCCGGAAAGACGCCCGGACTTCGCACACAAATCGAGGAAGGCTAAAACATGACTATTAAGGTTTCAGATCACATAATTAGGTTTTAAACATGAGATGACCTATCGGGTCATCACTAGTTTGTTTGAATAGACGAGTAGCACTTCGGGAGAAGGCTACGAGTAATATTAACCGTGTCAATCAATAAATTATAAAAATTAATTAGACAATTTAAGTGAAAAATTCAACATGATTGTTAGCCAACCCATAGCTCTAGAATATCGTCTCTCATTGAATGCGTGTCTAATTTCGCCAACTTGTTCATTTAATCTCTTAGTTGATTACTCTAGATTAGTTTTATTAAATATTTATACTTTAAAAAAGTGTTTGAATAGATTAATTGTCTTAGTTTAATTTAGTGAATAGTTAATCACAACTCCATGTGGGTATGATATCTGGACTTACAGTTTTATATTACTTGTCGACCTCGTGTACTTGCGAGTGCGTTTGGGAGCAACAAGTTTTTGGCGCCGTTGCCGGGGACTTAGAAATTAACTATTTTACTAGATTATATTTTTAATTTTTTTATCTATTTAAGTTTTTAATTTTAGTTTAGTGTAGTTAGTATTAATTATTTTTTACATGGCATCTTTGAAAGAAAAATAGTGGGATAGTAAGTATTCTTGTTTTTGTAATCCTTGTCCATATTGTAAAGGATACCACTTGTGGCAATATTGTAAAAATATTCCCAGGACCGAGTTGTGTGCACCATCTCAATCCTGTACTATTTGTGGTGATAATTGGAATAATTGTCCTAAGTGTTGTTATCCTACTCCAATCCCTTCTTATGTTGATTCTAATAATTTTTGTGAGTTTGACAGGAATAACGAATTGGAAAATATGGAACACGATGTTCGCATTATTGATATGCACAGGAAATTATTAGAAGAATATGGAGGTTTCTGTGAGAAAATTATAAATGGGATGCAATACTTTATAGAAGGAAGAGCTGAACTAGAACAAGAGATCGACCAATTTGGCAGTTCTATTCGCGACTTGGAGGCTAAATTGAGTGCAAAGATTGATGCGTGTAGTGCCCAATAATTTAGTGATAATCCCAATTTTATACAAATACACTCGGTTACTCAGATTTCGCCGGTGCACAAAATATTCATTCAAATATTTTAACAAACACCTTGTGAGCATGAAGTGTGTGCATTCTAGTTTAACAATGGTGGGGCATGATGGCCCTCCAAAATTTCAACGAAGTAGAGGGAATTCTAGTTTACTACTCCATATACAAAACAACCACAACAAACTTCGGCCAATGACTGGACCACCCACCAAAGAACAATTCTTAAGAAACAACTTAGGTGCAAAATTTGGTGTTTAGGGCAATTGGGGGATGGGATGTTCATTATCATTTACCTATAAAAAGAACAAGAAGAAGAAAAAGAAGAAAACATACCTGTAGAATTTAGGATGAGAGCAAGAGAAGAACTTGAGAAATTTGTGAGATAGAAGAGTAAAGAAGCTCGACAGAACTGGTGCGAGAGAGAGAGAAAGAAAGATGGGGAGAAATTCGGGTGTTTAGGGAGGGGGTTTATCTTTTAATTTGTGTTGTGGGTGGGTATGGGTATTTGAGTGGGTTGTAATGTGAGAGAATATGGGTAGATGGGTTGGGTTTTATGGGTATGGGTTAAATAAAATATATAATTAACAAAATAAAAATAAAAACAAAATTAAAAACTTACCTGGCCACCCCCCAACCCAGCGCTCTGCGCTATGCCTGGCGCTGGGGGATTTCGAGACACTGCTTTGGGCGCCCAATGCAGCGTGGAGCGCTGGCGTAGGCACTGTTCGACGANTTTTTTTTTTTTTTTTTTTATATAACATCCCGATCCCCCGAGCCTTTTATATATCCAATTTACATGTCCCACACCATTCTACCTATAAATTCTATGTCTACAGAGAAAATGCAAACTCTATTCTGCTATAACTAAAAAAATTAAAAAGCTAGGCTATGAAAGCAATAAAAATTGTGTTGCCTCCCAACAAGCACCTGATTTAACGTGACGGCACGACACAGGGTCTTNCCGTCACAGTACGAGTAGGAATTAGCTCATTTTTCTCATTCTCAACCACAGTCATCTCTCCCTTTTTAGGTACACATTGCACTGGGCTTACCTAGTTGTTGTCAGAGACAGGAAAGATGATACCTGCATCGAGCCACTTAATTACTTCCTTCTTCACAACTTCTTTCATGATAGGATTTAATCTCCTGTGCTGCTCGACAATGGGGCAGTGTCCATCTTCCAGAAAGATTTTATGCATGCAAAACGATGGACTGATTCCCTTGATGTCAGTAATTGTCCATCCTATAGCCTTTTTATGCTCGCGAAGTACTCTGAGCAATTTTTATTCTTGTACATTAGTCAGACTGGACGAATAATTACTCGAAATGTTTTAGAGTTTCCCAAATGAGCATAGCANTTCTCACGATCAATTATTCCTCCCCAATAGTGCTTGACTCTTTGTCCATTCACTAAAAATTTTCTTTCGTCATTTAACGCGCGCAGCTCAATTGCACCATAAGAAGTGACTCTCACCACCTCAAACGGGCCTGACCATCTCAATTTTAACTTTCCAGGAAACAACCTTAGCCTAGAATTGAAAAATAATACCTGTTGGCCTAGCTCAAAGTGACATGGCTAGATACGTTTGTCATGCTATCTTTTTATCTTCTCTTTGTATAGCTTAGCATTTTCATAAGAGTGCAGCCTGAACTCATCTAACTCATTCGACTGCAAAAGTCTCTTCTCGCCCGCGGCTTCAAGGGCCATATTCAACTTTTTAATGGCCCAGTATGGTTTGTGTTCAAGTTCAATAGGCAAGTGACATGCCTTCCCATAAACAAGCTCATACGGCGACGCCCCAATTGGCGTTTTATATGCAAATCTATATGCCCACAAGGCATCATCTAACTTTGCAACCCAATCCTTCCTATTCACACTCACCGCCTTCTCTAAGATTTGCTTTATTTCTCTATTAGACACCTCTGTTTGTCCACTTGTTTGAGGATGATATGCTGTAGCAACTCTGTGGGGGACTCCATATTTAGCTAGAAGGTTATTCAACAGCCGATTGAAAAAATGTGTCCCTTCATCACTAATCAAAGCACGTGAAGCCCCTAATCTCGAGAATATGTTCTTTTTCACAAATGCAATTGTCACCATGGCATCGTTTGTTGACAATGCGATCGCCTCTACCCATTTTTACACGTAGTCAACTGCTAGCAAAATGTATTTGTTTCCTCTGGACAATGGGAATGGTCCCATAAAATCTATCCCCCACACATCAAAAATCTCAACCTCCAGGATGTTATTCAAAGGAATCCCATTCCTCTTTGTAATTGTTCATGTTCTCTGATAATGGTCACACTTCTTAACAAATGCATGGGCATCCTTGAATAATGTTGGCCAAAAAACAAAATCGGATTGTAATACCTTTGCAGCTGTTCTATCACCTCCATGATGGCCCCCATAGGGTGATACATGACAATCATACAACACTAATTCCACCTCATTTTCTGGAATGCATCTCCTCATCAACTGATCAACACACTGCTTGTATAAATATGGCTCATCCCAATAGTAGAAGTTTATATCATGGAGAAACCTCTTTATAGATTCAGATTCCATTTCAGGAGGAAGTACCCCGCTTATCAGATAATTCACATAGTCTGCGTACCATGGGGGAGGGTCTTGGGTGATAGCAAAAAGTTGCTCATCATGAAATGCTTTTTTAATTTGTCCACCCTCCTCCACGTGGTTATGATTTTCCAGCCTTGATAGATGGTCAGCTACTTGGTTCTCTGTGCCTTTTCGATCTCGTATTTCTACGTCAAATTCCTGCAACAACAAAACCCAGCACATCAATCTGGCCTTAGATTCTTTTTTTGTAAATAGATACTTGATTGCTACATGATCGGTATGGACTATGACTTTTGTTCCCACCAAGAATGCCCGAAATTTCTCAAAGGCCCACACAACAGCCAACAACTTCTTTTCTGTGGTGGTGTAATTTAGTTGTGCATCATCAAGAGTCTTACTCGCAGAGTAGATGGAATAAAGCATCTTGTCCTTCCTCTGTCCTAGCACTGCCCAATAGCCTGGTCACTCGCGTCACACATAAGTTAAAATGGTAAGGACCAATCCGGTGCTGCAATAATGGGGGAAGCCACCAACTTCTTTTTGAGCTCTTCAAATTCCTTCAGGCAGGCATCATCAAACTTGAAAGTTACATCCTTTTCAAGCAACCTGCACAAAGGAGTAGTAATTTTAGAAAAATCCTTAATAAAGCGCCGATAGAACTCCGTGTGTCATAAGAAACTCCGGACACCCTTCACAGAAATTGGTGGAGGTAATTTTTCAACTGCCTCCACCTTCGCCTTATTAACTTCAATGCTGCTCCTAGACACTCTGTGACCCAACACGATGCCTTCCTATACCATAAAATGGCATTTTTTCCAATTCAATACCTGATTTGTTTCTTCACAACGGGCCAACACCTTGTTCAAATTTTTCAAACAATCATCATAAGAAGACCCAAAGACTGAAAACCCATCCATAAAATCTTCCACAAAATTTTCCACCATATCGGTGAAAATAGCCATCATGCATCTCTTGAAAGTGGCTGGTGCATTACAAAAACTAAACAGCATTCACTTGAAGGAGAATGTTCCATAAGGACAAGTAAAAGTGGTTTTCTCCTGATCCTCTGGGAATATGACAATCTGGTTTACCCCGAATAACAATCAAGGAAGTAATAATATTCATGCCTCGCCAATCTGTCCAACATTTGGTCAATGAATGGAAGTGGGAAGTGGTCCTTGCGGGTTGCTTTGGTTGAGTCTTCTGTAATCAATGCAAACTCTCCACCCCGTCACAGTACGAGTAGGAATTAGCTCATTTTTCTCATTCTCAACCACAGTCATCTCTCCCTTGTTAGGTACACATTGCACTGGGCTTACCTAGTTGTTGTCAGAGACAGGAAAGATGATACCTGCATCGAGCCACTTAATTACTTCCTTCTTCACAACTTCTTTCATGATAGGATTTAATCTCCTGTGCTGCTCGACAATGGGGCAGTGTCCATCTTCCAGAAAGATTTTATGCATGCAAAACGATGGACTGATTCCCTTGATGTCAGCAATTGTCCATCCTATAGCCTTTTTATGCTCGCGAAGTACTCTGAGCAATTTTTATTCTTGTACATTAGTCAGACTGGACGAATAATTACTCGAAATGTTTTAGAGTTTCCCAAATGAGCATAGCACAGATGCGCTGGAAGGGGCTTTAGCTATAGCTTTGGAGCTTCTTCAATAGATGGCTTAGGAAGAGTCAGAGTAACAGGCCTGCACAACTCTTCAAATCTCCCAAACCCATGGACATAATTGCATGACATGTCAAGTACTTGCTCAGTTTCGCCCATCATCTCATCTTCACTGTCTTCTTCATTCCCAATCAAAGCTCGTTCAAAAGGATCTATGAGGCTCATATAAGGCACCAATGACGTAGCATTGCTTTCCACTATAGAAATCATGGATAGCTCTTCATAGTGGGCTGGTAATTTGAGTGCTTTATACACATTAAATACCTTCACTCGATCACCTACTCTCATCGTCATCTTTCCTTCACATACATCAATAATAGCTCGGACTGTGCCTAATAATGGACGTCCCAAAATAAATGTGACCTCCTAATCAGGCTCGTAGTCCAAGATAATAAAATTGGCAGGGAATATGAAAGAACCCACTTGAACTAATACATCTTCAATCACTCCTTCAGGATGAGCAAGTGAGCGATCAACTAATTATAAGATCACCGTTGTTGGGCATGGCTCACCCAACCCCAACTGTCTGAACACAGATAGTGGCATCAAATTGATGCTCGCTTCAAGATCATACAAAGCTCGCCCGACTACATTCTTACCAATTGAGATTTGGATAGTGAAACTACCCAGATCCTTCAATTTCTAAGGTAGCATGCTTTGGATTCTAGAGCTACATTCCTCAGTGAGTGCCACAGTATCAAATTCGGTCAACCTCCTCTTATTTTCCACTACGTCCTTGATATATTTTGCATATTTGGGCACTTCTTGCAAGATGTCTACCAGTGGAATATTGATTTGCACTTGCTTCAAGATATCAAGAAACTTTTTATACGCGACATTATCCTTCACTTTCTTCAATCATTGAGGGAACGGAGTTGGTGGCCTCGCAACTAATGGTGGAGGATGCTCAACCACTGCCTCTTCAGCTGGCTTCTCTGACTCCTTTGATTTTTCTGATTTTGACTCTATAGTGGTCGGCTTCTCAATAAAGGTCACTTATTTTCTCTTTTTTGACTGGACTTCTTCTAATTGTCTCCCATTCCTCAATGACACAGCATTGATATCCGTATTAGGATTAGCCTCAGTGTCTCTTGGAAGAGCTCCAACTGGTCGAGTATTTTAGGCACTAGCAAGTTGTCCCAATTGGCACTCCAAATTTCTCATTGGTGTGGCTTGGGCCTGCTAGTCAGCCATCAATTTCTTCATCATTTCCTCAAGGTGACTTGTTGAGTTCGCATGTTGTTCAGCCTGAGGTGGTCAATATTGTTGTTGAGGTGCTTGTGGTCGGTATTGAGTCTGAGCACCTTGGTATCCACCCCAAGAGAAGTTTGGGTGGTTCCTCCAGTTGGGATTGTAAGTGCTCCCATACTAGTTTGCCTGGCCCCTATTTGCATTACCCACAAAACAGACATACTCTGGATTAATTGGGCATAAGTTACTCATATGAACCTCTCCACATACTTCACAAAACAATTGAACCTGTTGCACTTACTGAGCTTGTTGCTTTCTAATAACCAAGGTCATCTGATTGACTTGGTTGGTCAATGTGGAAATCTGCGCTGATAATGCTGAGACGACATCTAACTCGAGAACCCCTATAGACTTTTACACTGTGTGTCTTCTCATCTCTCCTTGTCAATCAGGATTGCTTTTGGAGAATTTGTTCAATAACGAATATATCTCATCAAAGCTTTTCTCCAACTATTGACCTCCAGCTGCAACATCTACCACAATCTTTGTCTCAAGATGTAGCCCCTCTATGAAAGTGTGAGCTAACACTTCGTTTGTCTGATTGTGATGAGGACAGTCTCTGAGCATCCCCTTGAACCTCTCCTAAGCTGAGTATAAAGACTCCCCCGCTTTCTGTTTAAAGGCGACTATATCACTTTTGATCTTTGCAGTTTTGCCTGAAGGGAAGAACCTTGCCAGATCATTCTATGATGTAATAGAATTAGCTAATTCTGCCTTCAACCATCACTTTACTTCACCCAATAGAGAGAACGGGAAAAGTGTGAGCCTGACATAGTCTGGAGTGACTCCGTTAGTGATGTAAGTATCACTAATCTCTAAGAAATTCAGGATATGCTATTGTGGATCCTCGTGTGGAAGACCCATAAACTGCCCATTCGAATAAAGTAGCTAAATCATGCTCTGTTTTAGCTCAAAGTGCCCAGTGGTTCTGAGCTTCACAATGCTATAGGTGATATTAGCAATGCTGGGCATCGCCACCTCCTGAACAGTCATAGGTTGCTCATCTACCATGTTCACAAGAAATTGAACAAGTGCCTGAAGATTAATTGTATCCCTTGCTTCCCTCAACCTCCTATGAAATGTTCTCTCAGGTTCGGGTCAAAGCCTTGAAGTATGTCCTGGCTTCCGATCCTTCACACTAAATCAAAGTTCCTGAGAGCAGAGCAACAATCAAGTAACGTTAGACTTGATGAAATAAACAATTACAGTAAGAACTAGAAGGTAGTCAATATTCAAGTCCCCGGCAATGGCACCAAAAACTTGTTGCTCCCAAGNCAAACTCTCCACCCCGTCACAGTACGAGTAGGAATTAGCTCATTTTTCTCATTCTCAACCACAGTCATCTCTCCCTTGTTAGGTACACATTGCACTGGGCTTACCTAGTTGTTGTCAGAGACAGGAAAGATGATACCTGCATCGAGCCNCACGCAAGTATACATGGTCGTACAAGTAATAAAATGATAAGTCGAGTGTCGAACCCACAGATACATGTATCAACTACCCACTAAATTCACCAAGATTGTTATTCGGTCTAGCCAATTCGAGTTCAAGAGTTTAATTATACTAAACTATAATTCTAAGTAGTAACTAAATTATCAAGCAGCAAAACAGTTGTTATGTATTCAGTAGAGACAATAGTCCAGGGTTGTGATCGATTTACCAATCCTTTTATGTTTTAGTTAACTCTCTCTTTCATACAATTCACTCATGGTTGCTAATTAATCAAACAATTTCTCTCATAGCCTTCTCCCGAAGTACTACTCGCCTATTCAAAATAGATTAACACATATATTCCTATGAAATCAATCTATTAAGAATGCATTAAGATTACGATATTTAATTAAGCATGGTGACTAGGTATATTCCTATCCTAACCACAAATCTACCCCCTCCCCCCCCAGAGTTAAGATCGTTCTCTCTTCAATTCTTCTCTAATCTAAACATGGCTTTCCCAAGCATAGCATAGATAGTCAATAGAACCTAACTGCTGGCCAGACAATTAAGCAATTAATCACAGAATTGAAGAAACAACCATATATTGGTGAAGTGTAATCTAGGTTAAGTCAACGTTAGACAACAATATTCATGGCTAAATCACAACCCAAAACTATGGGTTTTAGACACTCATGATAGTATGAAACAAATTCATAAGTATTGGATAATTGAAAATACTAAGAAAAGATGAAGAAATCCGAGATATCCTTGCTCCTGAATGTTTCTCGTGTGTATTCTCTCTTCAGAGTGACGTCCCCCTCCAAAAATAGGCTTAGCCTTGCTTTTATACGCGTTGGGTAGGTCTAGGGCCGAAAAAACCTTGTCTCGGGCAAAGTTGGACAAAATTTCTGTCGCCAGCGTCCAGCCCAACGCCCCACACTGGCCCTGGCACTGGGCTTCTTATGCATTCTACCTCTGGCGCCACAGATAGAGCCCCATGCTACCTGTGGCGCTGAAAATCCAACTTTCCTTTTTTCGTTCGTTTTGGCTCTAATCTCGCATCTTTCACCCTCAGTTGCTTCCGAATGATTCTTACACATAAAAATACCCTGAATTAATATAAATCAACACATTGTACATCTTCAATCCACGAAACACGAGTAAAACATGATATATATATATACACTTTAGGCTAAATATCAGTTTTACAGTGTGTTCGTGTGTTAATAGGGCCCTTGGTAGATGTTAAAATGCGATTCTAAGGCTTATCGGCATGAAGGGAAGGAATAATCTGTGGTTAAGATGGTATTGTTAGTTTCATGTGGTTTGGGGGTGACATGGGATCACCCGCGTGTATGTGCATAGTGAGTTATATAGTGATTTTATGGTTTGGGAAAGACTCTTGGCACGTTTGAGGACGAACATTTATTTAAGAGGGGGAGAATGTAATGACCCGACTGGTCGTTTTGAGCTTTAAGGTTACGTTTAGTGGTTCGAAGTTTTGAGTAGCTTCTTATTGTGTATTATGGCTTGCGTGAATACTTGGATTCGATTTTTGGATAATTGGGAATGAATTTGGATGAGTGGTTCTCACTTTAGAAGCTTAATTTGAAAATATTGACCGAGGTTTGACTTTTGTGAAAACAACCACGGAACGGTATTTTGATGGCTTTGNTTCACCAAGATTGTTATTCGGTCTAGCCAATTCGAGTTCAAGAGTTTAATTATACTAAACTATAATTCTAAGTAGTAACTAAATTATCAAGCAGCAAAACAGTTGTTATGTATTCAGTAGAGACAATAGTCCAGGGTTGTGATCGATTTACCAATCCTTTTATGTTTTAGTTAACTCTCTCTTTCATACAATTCACTCATGGTTGCTAATTAATCAAACAATTTCTCTCATAGCCTTCTCCCGAAGTACTACTCGCCTATTCAAAATAGATTAACACATATATTCCTATGAAATCAATCTATTAAGAATGCATTAAGATTACGATATTTAATTAAGCATGGTGACTAGGTATATTCCTATCCTAACCACAAATCTACCCCCTCCCCCCCCTAGAGTTAAGATCGTTCTCTCTTCAATTCTTCTCTAATCTAAACATGGCTTTCCCAAGCATAGCATAGATAGTCAATAGAACCTAACTGCTGGCCAGACAATTAAGCAATTAATCACAGAATTGAAGAAACAACCATATATTGGTGAAGTGTAATCTAGGTTAAGTCAACGTTAGACAACAATATTCATGGCTAAATCACAACCCAAAACTATGGGTTTTAGACACTCATGATAGTATGAAACAAATTCATAAGTATTGGATAATTGAAAATACTAAGAAAAGATGAAGAAATCCGAGATATCCTTGCTCCTGAATGTTTCTCGTGTGTATTCTCTCTTCAGAGTGACGTCCCCCTCCAAAAATAGGCTTAGCCTTGCTTTTATACGCGTTGGGTAGGTCTAGGGCCGAAAAAACCTTGTCTCGGGCAAAGTTGGACAAAATTTCTGTCGCCAGCGTCCAGCCCAACGCCCCACACTGGCCCTGGCACTGGGCTTCTTATGCATTCTACCTCTGGCGCCACAGATAGAGCCCCATGCTACCTGTGGCGCTGAAAATCCAACTTTCCTTTTTTCGTTCGTTTTGGCTCTAATCTCGCATCTTTCACCCTCAGTTGCTTCCGAATGATTCTTACACATAAAAATACCCTGAATTAATATAAATCAACACATTGTACATCTTCAATCCACGAAACACGAGTAAAACATGATATATATATATACACTTTAGGCTAAATATCAGTTTTACAGTGTGTTCGTGTGTTAATAGGGCCCTTGGTAGATGTTAAAATGCGATTCTAAGGCTTATCGGCATGAAGGGAAGGAATAATCTGTGGTTAAGATGGTATTGTTAGTTTCATGTGGTTTGGGGGTGACATGGGATCACCCGCGTGTATGTGCATAGTGAGTTATATAGTGATTTTATGGTTTGGGAAAGACTCTTGGCACGTTCGAGGACGAACATTTATTTAAGAGGGGGAGAATGTAATGACCCGACTGGTCGTTTTGAGCTTTAAGGTTACGTTTAGTGGTTCGAAGTTTTGAGTAGCTTCTTATTGTGTATTATGGCTTGCGTGAATACTTGGATTCGATGTTTGGATAATTGGGAATGAATTTGGATGAGTGGTTCTCACTTTAGAAGCTTAATTTGAAAATATTGACCGAGGTTTGACTTTTGTAAAAACAACCACGGAACGGTATTTTGATGGCTTTGATAGGTTCGTATCGTGATTTTGGACTTGAGCATATGCCCGGAATCGATTTCAGAGGTCCGTAGGTTAATTTGTGTTATTTTGCGAAAGTTGGCAATTTGAAGGGTTAGAATTTTGATATGTTTGACAATAGGTTGACTTCATAGATATTATGTTTGGATTTCTGTTTTGGGACTTGGAATAAGTACGTTTTGTCATTTGGAACTTGTCAGCAAAGTTTGGCGTCATTCCGAGTTAATTTGATAGGAATCAGATGCACGATTGTATTTTTAGAAGTTCTTGAGTTTCATGTTGAATACATGTGTATTGAGGTCCGATTCGTGGTTTAAAAGTTATTTTGATGATTTTATCGCACGAGCAATTTTGTGTTATGTTTTTAGACTTGTCTTGATGTTTGGTTTGGATCCCCGAGGGCTAGGGAGAGTTTCAGACACGTTTCAGAGAGTTCATAAGAGATTCAGATTTTTGCTGGTGCTCAGATTTCGCATTCGCAATAAATAGGCCGCATTTACGAAGATCGCAGTGGCCTGAAGAGTATGCAATTGTGAACTCCCCATCACATTTGCGATACTATCTTAGGCTGGGCATTAGTCGCATTTGCGATCACTGTGATCGCTTTTGCGAATTGTCCATGTTCGCATTAGCGAACAAATCATCGCATTTGCGATGACAGCAGGGATGTGAGATACTTTGCTTTTGCGATGGATTCCTCCCATTTGCGGGATTTGCATTTCCGAACCCCATGTCGCAGTTGCGATATCTGCAACTGGACAAAAAGCTGAGGGACAGGATTTTTGATCTCATTTTCATATTTTGGAACCCTAGACTTGGTAGGGAGGCTATCACGACCCAAACCGCAAGGCCGCGACGGGCACCCGGTGCCTTAATCAACCGAGTACCAATGTAACATATCTTTCTTATCATACCATCATGGGTAAGTGGTCCAGAAGGGCCGTCATGTGATAAGCAGAACAAACATAAGGGAATACTAGACATAGGATGACCCAACATGATATAGAAACTTATACATGTGACATACGTGCCTATACAAACGAAATGATAATTTGTACACTCAAAACATAGGCCGACAAGGCCATAAAATCATCCATATATATGACATGTGTCTACAAGCCTCTAAGAGTACATAAGCGTTATAAAGGTCGGAACTGGGTCCCGCCATACTGATGGTAGGCTATAATCTCATGTGTTAGTCGCTTATTGCAATCTAATTTACTGCACTTTTATTGTGTTCGAGCTTTAATCGCTAGTGTTTTGTACTTGTTGTGTGTTTTATGCCTTGTAGTAGTGATTCAGAGCTATGTAGTTGTTATGGAATAAATTTGGGTGATTTGGAGCTTTGAAGTCTGAGTAAAAGCCCAAAGGATTAAGCCGGGATCATGTTCAGGGGTCGAGGACCAAGTTTGGACATCAAAACGCAGACAAAATCCGTACTCTGAGACAAATGCACTGGTGAGGCGCGTGGCGCACCGTGGCTGCGTATTTTCCTGCTTCCTGACAGATTTCAACTCTCTGGATTTCTCCACTAATGCCCCACATGGTGCGTCGCCCCATGTGGTGCGCCTATGCAAATTTTACAGAGTAATTGGCCTATTTCGCGTAGAAAAAAGTGATTTCGTTTGGGTCTGACCCTACTTGGTATAAATACATGGGAAAACGTTATTTTTGAGACTTTTGACAAATATTTGACCTAAGGAGGAGTGGGAGAAGCAAAAGCACAAGGAGTTCATCATTCAATCCTCACTCAAGACCCGAGTTTGGATCGATTTATGTTTTCCTTTACTTTAAACATATTTGTGATGAATTTCTCCATATCTATGGAGTAGTTCTCTTTAGGGTTTGATGGATTTGGTGTATTGATATTTTTGTGTGGATTATAACTCTAGTTTCATGTATTGTAGCGTTTTGGATGATTTAACTATTGCATCTACATTCACTTGTTCATGTAATCGAGAGAGGTATAACTTGTGATATCTTTGCATTATATAGTTGGTTGAGTTCATTAATTCTTCTTAGTAATCGAAAAAGGCTAGTTGAATCATTGTTTAAACCTAGTTAGGAGGATAATCGAGAGAGGTTCTCCTAAAGACCAATCCACTACGCATCCTTGCATACCGTCACGTGCTTAAATTAGATCATCTTGTGAGGTTAAAACTTAATCGAGAGAAGAGTTTTTGCTGAACGTTTGAACTAATAATGAGTAAATTCGAGAGACTTACTTAAACATTAGAAGTGAATTATCTAGAGTTGGATCCCAAACAATTATCCTGCACCTATCCTATCAACCCCTAACTTTCTCCCACCGACAACTTCGTTGCTTACCTTTGTTGCGATTGTCATTAGTCAATAGCTAATTCTTAATTAATTGTAGTTTTAATCACATAAATCTTAACTATTGATTCTACTGAATAACAATCAAGCTATAAACTACGAAAATATTATTTAACTCCAATCCCTGTGGATACGATATTATACTATACTATCTTTGACTAGCGAGCATAATTGAAGTAGTGTTTTGCGTTCGTCAAATTTTGGCGTCGTTGTCGGGGATTGGCAATCAATAGTGTTTGAAATAGTTTTTAGTGCTAATTCAAGAATTTTTATTTATTTATATTTTATTTTTCTCTTTTTACGTTTGGTGTTCTTTGACTGTGCGCATGTTAAGGATAGATTGGTGCATGACTCGAACTTCTGCGAAGGAGGTCCTACCATAGGAGCCAGAAATTGAAAAACAACTGTGACAGCTGAGGAAGGAAATAAGTCTCACCGAGACATCAAAAAAGGTTAGGCAATCCTCAACTAAAGATATGGCCGGAATCAGTGATGATAATATAGATCTGGCTGCGAGAGAAGCAGCCCAACGAAGAGAACAAACTGCATAGGATGCAAAAGAAGCAGCTATTAGAGATGCACAGATTGTCTACGGAGAAGAGAGGGGTCGTAGAATTGATCAAAATCAAACCTTGGGTGCAGACTAATTCAGAAATATAGCTCTCATTCCTGGGAGACCACTTGGCGATCATGCTAGACCGGTCTAAAATCAAGGTTTATCAAGTGTTAGACCACCTCTAATTGCAGCAAACAATTTCGAATTGAAGCAAGGGTTGCTTCAAACCCTTTAGAATTGTTGTTTCTTCAGAGGGAAGCCAAACGAAGATCCAAACACACATCTATTGAACTTTGAGGAGATTATGAACACCTTTCAATACAATGGTGTGTCACAAGATGCAGTTTACTTAAGGGCATTCCCCTTCACACTCAAAGATGATAAAAAACAGTGGCTTTGAAGCTTACCTAATGGATCGATTCGAACATGGGATGAGATGACATGAAAATTTCTTGATAAATATTTCTCATCAGCTAAGACGGGCAAGTTTAGAAGAGAAATCCATAACTTCTGCCAGAAAGATACTGAGACTGACCAGGACTTTTGGGATGGATTGACACCGGCCTCACGTAGAGTATTGAGCAATGCAGCTGGAGGTCTATTGATGAAGAAGACTCCAGAGAATATAGTCAAAATTCTTGACGAGTTATCTGAAGATGCAAATCAGTGGCCCTCTGAGAGTGCTGAGAGAAGAAGATCAACTGGTGTTCACCAGGTTGATGCTAACACATATGTGCAGGTACATCGTGATGCTTATGCCAAAGAAATACGAAAGCTTATCTTAGTATCAATACAAAGTGAGCCTGATACAGCTTGTGATATATGTGAAAGAGGACACCCTACTCATGAGTGTCAAACCTCAATTGAGGAAGTAAATGCTGTGGGAAATTGTAATACGATAGGTAAGAGGCACCCCAATTTTTCATGGAGTTCACGTGGAGGTACTGCAAATGCATGGCAACAAAACAACTCAAAACCCCAGGGACAAGGTGCTCCACCATACCAAAATCAGTAGAGGCAGCGATTTTAGCATCAACAACCCATTCAGCCCGGTCTAGAGGATCTAATGAAGGCTTTCATTCTGAAAACTGATGAGAGACTTGAAACTCATAACGCAACTATAAAGGAACATGGAGCAGCTATCAAAGAAATAAGTACTAGTTTTCGAAACTTAGAAAGACAGGTTAGGCAGCTAGCCACTCTATTATCTAAGAGGATTCCAGGAACTCTCCCCGTTGATACTGATATAAACCCCAAAGAAATAGTGAATGTTGTAACTCTGAGAAGTGGGCAAATATTAAAAATTTCACCCTAGTCCAAAAAGATGTGGAACTTGAAAAAGAAAGTGGGGAGAAACTGAAAGGTGAGGCTGATAAGAAGAAGAAAGGCAAGAAGGGAGCTGACAAAAAGAAGAAGGAGGAAACTTCGAGAAGGGATGAATATAATAAGAGAGCATATGCCTGCTCTACCCTTCCCCCAAAAGCTATATAGAGAAAAGCTGGACAAGCAATTTGAGAGATTTCTGGATATGCTGAAACATGTTAATGTAAATTTTTCATTCACAAAAGTCTTCTCCCAAATGCCAGCTTATGCCAAATTCTTGAAGGAGATCCTGACAAAGAAGAGTAAGATAAAAGAGACCTCAATGGTCAAGCTCACACAGCATTGCAGCGCAATATTGCAAAATAAACTCCCACAAAAGTGTGGAGATCCATTGAGTTTTACTATACCTTGCTCTTTAGGCTCTATTAATTTTGATAAATCTTTATGTGACTCTGGTGCCTCAACTAACCTAATGCCTCTATCTATTTACAGGAAATTAGATAAGGAGATTGGAGAGATAAGTTCAGTGCCAATATCTTTGCAGCTGGCAGATCAAACGACTCTGATACCTAAGGGGATATTGGAAGATGTCTTAGTTCGGGTAGATAAGTTTGTATTTCCTCTAGATTTTATAGTAGTGAATATGGAGGAGAACAAAGAGGTCCCCTCATCTTAGGAAGACCATTCTTAGCAATAGGTAGAGCAGTATTAGATATACACTAGAGAAAGCTCGTGCTTAGAGTGGGTGAGGAGACTGNATCTAATGAAGGCTTTCATTCTGAAAACTGATGAGAGACTTGAAACTCATAACGCAACTATAAAGGAACATGGAGCAGCTATCAAAGAAATAAGTACTAGTTTTCGAAACTTAGAAAGACAGGTTAGGCAGCTAGCCACTCTATTATCTAAGAGGATTCCAGGAACTCTCCCCGTTGATACTGATATAAACCCCAAAGAAATAGTGAATGTTGTAACTCTGAGAAGTGGGCAAATATTAAAAATTTCACCCTAGTCCAAAAAGATGTGGAACTTGAAAAAGAAAGTGGGGAGAAACTGAAAGGTGAGGCTGATAAGAAGAAGAAAGGCAAGAAGGGAGCTGACAAAAAGAAGAAGGAGGAAACTTCGAGAAGGGATGAATATAATAAGAGAGCATATGCCTGCTCTACCCTTCCCCCAAAAGCTATATAGAGAAAAGCTGGACAAGCAATTTGAGAGATTTCTGGATATGCTGAAACATGTTAATGTAAATTTTTCATTCACAAAAGTCTTCTCCCAAATGCCAGCTTATGCCAAATTCTTGAAGGAGATCCTGACAAAGAAGAGTAAGATAAAAGAGACCTCAATGGTCAAGCTCACACAGCATTGCAGCGCAATATTGCAAAATAAACTCCCACAAAAGTGTGGAGATCCATTGAGTTTTACTATACCTTGCTCTTTAGGCTCTATTAATTTTGATAAATCTTTATGTGACTCTGGTGCCTCAACTAACCTAATGCCTCTATCTATTTACAGGAAATTAGATAAGGAGATTGGAGAGATAAGTTCAGTGCCAATATCTTTGCAGCTGGCAGATCAAACGACTCTGATACCTAAGGGGATATTGGAAGATGTCTTAGTTCGGGTAGATAAGTTTGTATTTCCTCTAGATTTTATAGTAGTGAATATGGAGGAGAACAAAGAGGTCCCCTCATCTTAGGAAGACCATTCTTAGCAATAGGTAGAGCAATATTAGATATACACTAGAGAAAGCTCGTGCTTAGAGTGGGTGAGGAGACTATAACTTTTGAGATGAATATAGAAACGTGGTGAAAAAGGAGAAGCCAGCTGCAAGTGTTGAGTGGAAAGTGAAGGGCTCAAGAGAGAAGGCTGATATGAGTGAGAAGAATAAGTGTGGGGTACACCCCAAAAAGGATGAGAAGAAGCTGTCTGCATGGATATGTGCATTGGTTCGAAGGCGAGGAATGGAACCCGACTTCGACTCAGACCCCTACTAGAGGTTCAGGAAAGTTTCCTTTACCTTATGCTTTTTAATTATGTGTCATGGGGACATGCCACAACTTAACGTGTGGGATGGGGGATATGTTGTATGTTGTATGTATATGTGTTATTGTAGTTTCTTTTTAAGCAAATATACTACTAGGTTATTTATCTAGTAGATATTATATATAATAAATCTCAAACTGGTTCAAAATTACTAGCTTTCCATGTATGAGGAAAATAATAATACACAGAAAGAAAATGGCTGTAGCTACCAAATATAGTGTAGCTCTATCCGAAAGAAAAACTGAAGATACAACAAAAGTAATGTAAGACACCCTACTGGTAATGATGCGTATGAATTCATACACCAATTGCAAAAAACTCCATGTAGCATCTACAAAGCTCTCACCAGATGCCATGTCTTGCAATATAAAGGAATAGGTATGTGTAAATCCAAAAAAGGTACATCATAATAGAGTGAATATCTTTTGTTGATGGTGGAAGGACTGGAACTCCAGCGTATTTGTTGGTATAGAACACAGACTTTTGATCTCCTTTTACGTGAAACTCATTATCGCGTGCTTAATTTCCATCAACCAAACAGATAATCACCAATGAATATCCATAAGCATGAACTTGAATCGATGTTCCTTCCCATATGGAGATATGCCCTCCGAGAATGAGCATAGAATGCTAATACAACTGGGACATAACATAATTCCATACAGTCTGCAACTTCTGTCCAATTCTGTTTAGCAAAAAATGTGTGTGTAGTCACGATGCTACTGTAGACACTTTCGATAATCATGTAAGGCTTTCTTGAAGGATATGGCCATGGAGGTGCCTCAAAATGCCAACAATGAGAGAGAGAACAAGATAATAGCACTGGACAATGAAAATACAGTACACTATTTGTCCTATGTTTTATATGTTCTTTAATCCATGGAGGCATGAGAAGTGAAAATGAAGAAGCATTCTGAACAACTGATGTTGTAGTAGACCATAATCTACCGAATTGTTGAATGAGATCAAGTATCTACAGCCACTATGAAGAAATGAAACTACTAACATACATTGTGAGTAGATGACAATTGTCAAGCATAATTCATGTGTTACAGTTTAGTAAAAGTAGTCTGTATGCATCCTCTTTGCTACCCTTATCCTAAGGTTAGGAATATGGGCCTTGTCGAAGTTGACTAATCTTCTACCTGCACTTGGTAACTCATTAAATGAGTTAAATATTACTGACCCTGCAAAAGAAAAAACCAGGTTAGTTAAATACTCTGCCAGTATGTTGCCTTCTATTAGAACATGTTGGAATATCACATTGAAATGGTCCTTCATCCCCTTGATCCTCTTGACCTCCTTACCTATACACCATGGTGTTTCCTATTCACCTTTTATTATCTTTTTCAGAACCAGTGAATCAGTCTCAATTCATAGAGGATGAATCTGTTGGTTTACACAAAATTCCAGCCCTTTTGTAATAGGTTTGGCTTCTGAAACAATGTTTGTTGTATCAGCTACCTTTTCTGCCTTTGCAAAAATCAGGTCACCTCTGAAATTCCTCACACAAAACCATAAGAACTTTGTCCAGGATTGCCTCTTGAGGTACCATATGTGTTGCATTTGAACCAACCTTCATATGGTGACTGCGATGCTACTCTCTTGGTCACTACATATGGTTTATACTCTTCAAAACATTTAAGCATGTGTGGCCATAGAAGAGGTATGTTTGTCAACCATGGATATCTGACCTTTACTAGATTATGTAATGTCTTGTTGGCCTCATGGATCACCCTGCTGCAGTATGTTTTTCCCCCATGTTTTATGGTTTTTCTCCTCTTCCAAAGTTCCCAGGCTATCACTGCTGGTGCTGCCTGGAACAGGGGCTTAAGTTTTGGACAACATTCCAAATTCCACCAAGTTCTAATCGCTTGATGAACCTGCACTAGATTATGTTGTATACCTACTGCATGCCCAAAATATTTCCACACTTTATCAGCTGTGGAACTTGACAGGAAAAGATGTTGAAGACTATCTGTTTCATGTTTAGTACAACACCAATATTTTGATACCACCATGTATCCATACTTTCTCCATATATCATTTGTTGGTATTTTGCTTTTCCACAATCGCCAAAGAAAGAAAGATATTTTGAAAGGTATACCTTAATCGACAACAGCTTGTACTCATAGTTTGTAGGTGCTCTATGCCTCATTATTTGCCAAGCAGTAGTTACTGAGAATTTCCCCGATGGTGTAGGAATCCATTTAGGTGTGTCCCAAAATTTGTCATTGTTGTCAAAGTGTATTTCCTATTTGATATGATCTGCAATGTCTGATGGAAAAGTTTGATCCAACTGTTGGTGATTCCAGTCATTTCCTTGTCTAAATTCTGCCACATCCTGGAGGTTTTCATTGATGTTGAAGTCTGGGGGAACAACATGATGCAATGTACCTAGGCCTGTACAATGTTCATGCCATATATTGGTAGTGCCTTTGCTCATCTCCCATAATATTTCATGCTCCACTTCTTCCCTTGCCTCCAATATTTTTCTCCAAATATGTGAGCCATCCTTAAATTGGACTACTATTGGTAGTTTCTTTTTGCAATACTTATTCCACATAAAGTTAGACCAAAGTAATTTACTGGTCCTAATCTTCTACCAAAGTTTTGCAAATAATGCTTTTGAAACATCAAGGAGAGATCTGAAGCCCACTCCTCCTCCTTCCTTTGGCATGCACAAATTCTGCCATTTACTCAAATGCCTATTTCTTCCTTCATCTTTGTTGCTCCAGAAAAACCTTGCAAATATTTTTTGAAGGTGCTCCAGAATATTATTTGGTGGATTAAGAACTGACAATATGTGAGTAAGCATACTTTGTAGTACACTGGAAATCAAAGTAGCTTTGCCTCCATATGACACTAGCTTACCCTTCCATTAATGAAGGTGATTCTTCACCTTTTTAATAAGGTCATTGTAGTAGTCCTTTCTTCTTCTTGTGTAGAAGATTGGACATCCAAGATATGTAAATGGGAATTCACCTTTTGAAAAGCCAGTGATGCTTCCTACTATGTTAAAAAGAGCTCCAGTTGTATTTGCATGCATGTAGTAGAAAGGTTTTGCTTTGTTAATCAGTTGGCCTGATGTGTGTTCATAGTTGGCCAGGACCTCCACTATCTTATATAAAGAGTATGGATAGGCAGAAGCAAAAATGATGGTGTCATCAACATAGGATAAATGATTTAATCAGTCAGTCCACTTGGGCATCCCATATCCTTTGCAACTGTTGTCTTCAAATAGTTTATTCAAAGATCTCGAAAGTACCTCTACTGATAGTATGAACAGGGCTGGAGATAGAGGGTCACCTTGTTTGACCCCTCTTGTTGAGTGGAAAAACCTTGTAGCCTGGCCATTAATCAGAATGGAGTACCAGTTATTGGAGATAAGATTCCACACCATGTTGATAAAGTATTCTGCAAATCCCATTTTTCTCAGTACGTGCATCAAGTACTTCCAGGACACCCTATCATAGGCCTTTGACATGTCAAGTTTGATCGATACATTGGTAGTTTTACCACTTAATCTTATGTTAGTAATAGTATCATGCGTTAACAAAATGTTTTCAAACATACTTCGCCTATTGATAAAGCCTGACTGATTGGCAGAGATCAATGAAGGCAATATCTTCTCCAGCCTATCATGTACAACTCTAGAGATGACCTTGTTAATAAAGTTGCTCAGACTGATAGGTCAGAGGTCTGAAAATGTCTGGACATTTACTTTTTTTGGCAGTAGAACAAGGTTTGTATGAGTTATAGATTTTGGCAATGGACTTCCTCCATAAATCAGTTTCAGCATATTGTGAATGTCTTCACATACTATGTCCCAGCATACTTGAAAGAAAATTCTTGTAAAGCCATCTGGTTCACTTGCACTATCACCACTTAATCAAAAAACTGTTGTCCTGGCCTCCTCTTTAGTTGGAATTCTACAAAGCTCTAAGTTCTGCTCATTAGATACCATGGTAGGAATATTGCTTAGTATCTTAAGGCATGTAGGATCGGCTTGCTGTGTGAACTGCTTATGGTAGAATTGAACTGCAGCACCAGCTATACTTTCTTGTGTGTCAATCCATGTTCCATCATTATTATGAATTATTTTCAGTTTGAGCTTCTGCCTTTTACCATTGACATGGTTATGGAAAAATCTAGTTTTTCTATCCCCTTCTTCAAACCAAGTCATCCCTATTTTTTGTTTCCAGAATTGCTCCTCAATACTTATATATTTCTTCAATTCAGCTTGAGCCTTGTGTAGTACAATTCTATTCTCAATTGTTGGCCTTTCTTCAAATAACATTTCCTTTACTCTGACCACATCTTCCCTTAAGGCAAGCTGTTTGAAGATATCCCCAAAAGTGAGCTTGCTCCATTTAAAAAGAGTTGTCTTAACTCTCTTGAGTTTATGCTTGAATATCAAGAAGGGATCTCTTGTAAAATCAAATATACAATTCTGTTTAACCACTTCAATAAAAGATTCATATTTTGTCCAGAAGTTCAAGAACTTGAATGGTTTGGGGAATTGCATTGTCTGATCACCACAACTCATCAAGAGAGGTGCATGGTTTGATCATGTTCTGATGTGATGCTCCACTTCTGTACTGGGGAATAAATTTTGGAATGGCAAATTGACAAATACTCTGTCCAATCTTTTGAATATACATTCTGTATTTGGCATCCCGTTCCACCAAGTAAATGGGCTGCCTTTATAACCAATGTCAAACAGTCCGCAAGAGTTAACATAAACGTCAAACTCTTCATATTCAGGAGGGTGTACTAGCAATCCTCCAATTTGCTCTTCTTCGTTAAGAATCACATTAAAATCTCCTCAAACCACCCAAGGCAACTCCATGTCTCTAGCTAGGTAGTATAGATTATCCCAAAGTTCTAATCTATCTAGTGAAGAACATTTTGCATATACAAATGTCATCATGATGTGATTTTCAATATCTTGATGATAGACCTTGATAGTTAGTTGCTGCTCATTGTCAATCACCAAATCCCACTGAACAACAAAATCGAGGAATAGCCATATCCTGCCATTGATATTTGATATTGTAGATTCCATGCCTAATCTCCTTCTATAGTTCTGAATAAACCTCTACTTTTGGAAAGGTTCCATGAGTGCCATAATTAAAAACCCATGTTCCTTATGCATGTTGATAACTCTTTGAAAGGCCTGCTGAGTTTTAACAGACATGATGTTCCATATGAGTGTATTAATCATCATCTAGTCGTGGAGGCTGCCCTCTTGGGAAAAATTCTTGTTGGTGGTTGTTGTTCCTTATGTTCAGTTTGCTTCTTTCCTTTCTTTCCATGTTTTTCTATAATCCTAGGTGACAAATCTCCTTCTCGTGCAACAGCCTTGAAGTTTCCTGCAGTAGATTCATCATCACCGTCATCTTGGAGTAGTTCTTTATTTTCCAAAGCATTATGAATTTCCATATGCAGTTTCTGGTGTGTAATAATCTCATGCATTAGTTGATTAGGGGGCCTCAATGGAATGTTGAGTTGAATCTGCATTGGAGATCCAGTGCCTGATGCACAGGCGATAGGCAATGTCTCAATTACAGTTGATTCCCTCGGAACTATAGTCGATCCCATCTGCTCATACGTCAATTATGGCTCCTTCCCATCCACGTGATGAGAGTCTGGCCTCACTATAGCTTGATATGTCCCTGTCGCATCATTACTGACCTGGTCATTATCTGAGACTATTCCTATAGCACCTTCAACATTGGCTACTAACTCCCCAGCTGTGTTGGGGTCCAGAGGCTTCCTGGATACTTCTTTTTGAACCTGTCCTGGCACTGAGTTATCCCTTTGATCATCAAGTGATATTCTTGTATGGCCCTCTGAACTGTAATACTTCTGTTGTATAGAGCCTATAGTTTGTCCATTGGAAGTAGGTGATTCTAAAGTTATCTGCGAAGGTGTTTCGTGATATGATTGGTTGATGGTTACATTAAGAATTTTGTTGTGCATCCCAAAGCTCATTTGAACCTAATCAATTGTGTTTTCTTTTGTAACTGCAACATTTTGACCAGTATCTGGGGAGCAGAGTTCCTATGCATCAAAACATAAGTAGGATTGGTTCTGGACTTTTCAGGAGTACTCACATGTTGGTTGTCTTGATTCCTTTTGGTTTCCAAAATTTGATTCTTCTGTTGTTGATGTTTGGTGTGGTCCTTGCCTTTGCTTTTAGATGTAGTAGTCACAGTAGGGCCAATTTCAATATCTCCATTTGAGTGAAGGCATGTTTGATTGGCAGCACTAGACGGTATCTAGGCCATTTTAGTGCTACCATCGGAATGAGCAAGCTTATTAGCAACCTGGGGATCACCCACTGCCTTAGATTCCCCTGTAGCATTAGGTATGTCCTTACCAACTAGTTGTCCTCCATTGATTACAACATCCCTATCAACACATTGGGATTGGCTTGTGGTAAACTCTGTACGGGTATAGGTGGAGCAGTTTCTTAATTGGGCATGGTACCTGAGGTCTATACTGGTCTGGTAACCTGTGAGTAAAGTACTTGTTCATGTGGTTGTTTGACTTTTTATTGCCTACTTCTTTGGTTAATACCCTTAAAGTTCTTCTTTTGAGATTGCCATTGATCTTTGGGATGGTTTTTCGCTGTTGGTTGTTGTGCAGTAGCTTTGAGATTTATTCTTCTTTGTTCTTCCTCCCTTTGATATTGCTCCACTATTTTTTGATTGGAGTTCTGGTCCCTGTGATGCCCCTGTAAGATTTAATATTGTTGTGTTCCATTTTCTCCATCAGGCTTGTTTGTAGGGTGATTGTCATTATTGTGAGATGTTTCTGCTGCTGCCTTCTTCTTCTCTTGATCTTCCTTTTTTGATAGAGCAGTAGTACTATTCATGACCCAGGTGTCTACAATGTAAGCAGTAATCTGGGAGATCTTCATACACTACTTCCAGCCACTGGTCATCCCTATTAACATCCTGATTTTCATTAAATCCAAGCCATACATGATTGGGTCTTTCTTGGGTTAAGTCTACCTGCATCTTAACCTTTGCAGCACTCCCCCTTGTTTTTAGCATTGATGCCAGATCCAGATGTAGAACCTTCCCAATAGGAGATAATAACACTTATAAGATCTCCCTGTAGTAGAAATGCCATGACATCTCAGGGATCACTATCAAACAGGGACAATATGAGTATCCTCATTTGGATTGAAGTTGGGTGTCCAAGCCTACAAATCCATTCTTTGGCCCTGAATATACATGAACCTTTTTGTCTAGACCATGGTGTGGTCATACCCATTGTCTAGGTCGATGTAAACTGTTCTAGTATTGAAATGAGTTATCTCAACTCCTGCTCTGAGTTCAGTTTGAACAATACATCTTTTCCTAATTTGTTCCATTCTAGGCATTATGTTTAGAAACTTGCCAACAATTATATATTGGCACATGTTTGCAAGAGTGATCATGTAATCCTTTCTGGTGAAGATAACTGTTGGTTGGCCCTGCTTGGTAGTCGTCCTGTGAGCTGTGAACTCTATTGGGATTATCTCTGCAGCCTGCCTTGCTCGTAACTAGGTAGCCAAGGACTGTATGATAGTAGGAGGTGGTGGTGGTGTAGGATAGGAAGGAATTTTATTTGGTTGGGTATTGTCATCTTTAGGATTTGGTGGGGCAGTTATATTAAGGTTCTGAGACTGGTTATTTAGCTTAATAGTGGTTAGTGGTATGAAGGGTCTTGTATGTGTTGGTTTATTAGAGTTGGGTAGGATGTTTGTATTTGTGTATGTAAGTGGTGCATAGGTTGTTTGGCTATGAGTTTTGGTATGTTGGGTAGTTTCTATTGGTGATCTGGTGCTGGATTGTAGTATTTTTGTTTTTCTAAAAGGCAGTTATTTTGTCAAAGTTAGTAGATATCTTTGGAAACTTTGATTGGGTTGGTGGTTGAGTGAGATGGGGCTTTGTTTGAAAGTTGACATTCCTAGTTGAATCAGTAGTTGCTGTATTAACTAGTCCTGTTTGCTCATGTGGGGTTATGACATTGGTGGTGATCAGGTTTTCATTAGACCAATGTGCTACAGAAACACTACTTGATGGTGGCAAATTTGATGTTGCAGGGATTGGCTGAGGTTGAGAAGTAGGAGTTGGTTCAAATACCTTCTCCTTATCAATTGGAAGTTGTTGGACTAACGTTTGGCCAGCTGAAGTAACAGGAACTCCATGATCATTTAGTAACATACTTGAAGGTGCCGCGTTTGGTCGAGCATCAACTATCTGAGCTGGTGATTGAAACTGGACAAGCTGACGACCGTCACCAACATATGAAGGATCTTTTCCATCCAATTGAATCACAATTGGATTTGCAGAACTGGTTGAGGCATTTTGTCGAGCATCTTTGGTGGGCGGATTTGCAGAGGTCATTACTTTGATTATGGTGGAGTGTGGCCCAATAAGGTATTGTTGTGATTGTTCAAAAATTATTTCCAAACCTGCAGATACCATTTCTCATTGCTTTTGTTCTGATTCATTATCTCCTGTCAGCGTGTGGTCGCCATTTGTTTGCGTATGAGTGAGTCTCTCAATTCCCACGTTCGATTGGTCTGAGTTATTATTGGAAGGTCGTGTTTGAATTGGAGAAGGAACTCCACTTCTTTGCGTTTGTTGATTTGGCCCAGAACTAATCTGAGTAAGTTTTGGAAATTCCAGATGCTGTGTCGCTACAAAGAACCCTTCACCTTTTTGTAAATCTACAGCTGGTCATTTGGAATTTTCGGATGAAACCCACTGGGGGTTGTTCGTTATGTTAATTTAGTAGTTAGAGATAGAAAACAAAATTGAAAAAAACATAAAAATTTTAAAATATTCGATTTTTGCCGATGATGGATATCATTCGACGGGTTTCTTGAGGGATTAAAGTCGAAAGAAAAAGACAAACAAGATTTTCTTTTGCTACGTAGTGTATTAATTCTTTCTTGGTTTATTTTGTGCCGCGGTTCTTTTCCAAGGGTTTTGTTTGAACCGGGTGTAGTTAGTTTTTGTTTTGTTAGTAATAGGAAACCCTGTGCTATGCATTGAATGGAAGGCAATATCTCTTAACTTTATTATGTCTTGAGAATAGTAAGTGTTTTAGTTGTGACGCTTAGGCTCAGTTTTTGACTCTTGTATATGTACCTTAAACTGTAGGAGTTTACATTGCTTAACTGCTTTAACTAGAGTGTCGTGATAGTCCAATCTTGAATGGGTTATGTGCCATATGTGTGTAAGGTTTTGTGTTATTCATTGCATTGCATTTGATGTGTAGAACTTGCCTCGTGTGTTTGCAAAGCGAAATAGTAGTTTTATTCAATCTTGGAAGCGATATAGGCATTTCTTTGTTAAGCTAGTTATATGATTTTACCCACCTAATTGTTATGTATCTTAGTTAACCCCGTTAAGCCTGTAATCCTATTTCTTTGGCAACCACATTACAAGACTTACCCATTTATTTGAATTGACCATCTATTTGAACCATTTACCTCTGGTGAGCACTTGAATTAGATATGAACTTTGCAAAGGTTGAAGCGTGGGGTGGTTGATTTGGTTTTTTAGTGGAACTCATGAAATAAGAAGAAAAGTGAACTATATTGAAAAAGTAAGAGCCACTTGAATTGAAAAAGGACAGAAAAATAGTCGTATTGTTGTAAAACAAAACTATTCCTTGATAGTGGTAATTCTTGATGTATTTGTGCTTAAAGAAGTTGGGAGTTGACGTATATTGATGTGAAGGTGAAGTTATGTTTTGACATAAGTGTGGGGGTTTGAACAATGAAATGTATGTATGTATTAAAGTGCTTAGGGAGGTGTAGTCACTCTTATATCTAAATGTATCCGACCCATCCCACAGCCTACATTACAACCAATAGAGTCCTATTTGATTCTTGACTGAATGGACTCAATTAGTAGAGTAGCACACTACGGGCAAGGCTATGGTGCATCTTTTATGGCATACGAATGTTGTTTCTGAGAGTCAGTGAATTCTTTCTATTGTGAGTTCCTATTTTTTCTTAAATTGTATTGTGTCTGGACCTACTTTATTTTGTTGTGTGAGATCACTTGATTCACGAAGGAAAGGTAATGTCATTGACATCTGTGTTAGAGTAAGTGAGCAAGTTATAAATAATGCATGGTGCTTGTGAGTCAAATCTTGAGGCGAGGATGTTAGGTTAGAGTGGTTAATCTATTTTAAATATTCTTGGTATAATGAGTTATGAGAGTTGTTTAAAAAGATTGTGTCTTTGTGAAGTTTAGTTTGATTGCTCGAGAAAGAGCAATGGTTGAAGTGTGGGGTGTTGATGGTAGGCTATAATCTCGTGTTTTAGTCGCTTATTGCACTCTTATTTACTGCATTTTTATTGTGTTCGAGCTTTAATCGCTAGTGTTTTGTACTTATTATGTGTTTTATGCCTTGTATGAGTGATTCTGATCTATGTAGATGTTATGGAATAAATTAGAGTTATTTGGAGCTTTGAAGTCTAAGTAAAAGTCCAAGGGATTAAGCCGGGATCGTGTTCGGGGTCGAGGACCAAGTCTGGACGTCAAAACGCAAGCAAAATCCGTACTTTGAGAAAAATACACTAGTGTGGCGCGTGGAATGCCGTGGCTGTGTATTTTCCTACTGCCCGACAGATTTCAACTCTCTGGATTTCCCTACTAATGCCCCTCATGGTACATCACCCCATGTGGCGCGCCTGTGCAAATTTTACATAGTAATTGTCCTATTTCGCGAAGGAAAANATAGTAATTGTCCTATTTCGCGTAGGAAAGGTTGATTTTATTTGGGCCCGAACCTACTTGGTATAAATACATGGAACAACATTATTTTTGAGACTTTTGACACATATTCGACCTAAGGAGGAGTGGGAGAAGCAAAAACACAAGGAGTTCATCATTCAGTCCTCACTCAAGACCCGAGTTTGGATTGTTTTATGTTTTTCTTTACTTTAAAAATATTTATGATGAATTGCTCCATATCTATGGAGTAGTTCTCTTTAGGGTGTGATGGATTTGGTGGATTGATATTTGTTTGTGGATTATAACTCTAGTTTCATGTATTAAAGCGTTTTGGATTATTTAACTATTGCATCTATATTCACTTGTTCAAGTAATCGAGAGAGGCATAACTTATGATATCTTTGCTTTATATTGTTGGTTGAGTTCATTAATTCTTATTAGTAATCGAAAGAGGCTATTTGAATCATTGTTTAAACCTAGTTAGGAGGATAATCGAGAGAGGTTCTCCTAAAGACCAATCCACTACGCATCCTTGCATACCTTTACGTGCTTAAATTGGTTCATTTTGTGAGGTTAAAACTTAATCGAGAGAGGAGTTTTTGCTGAACGTTTAAACTAATAATTGAGTGAATTCGAGATACTTACTTAAATATTAGAAGTCAATTATCTAGAGTTAGATCGCAAACATTTATCCTGCACCCATCCTATCAACCCCTACTTTCTCCCACTGACAACTTCCTTAGCTTTGTTGTGATTGTCATTAGTCAATAGCTAATTCTTAGTTAATTGTAGTTTTAATCACATAAATCTCAACTATTGATTCTCCTAAATAACAATCAAGCTAGAAACTATGAAAATATTGTTTAACTCCAATCCCTTTAGATACGATATTATATTATACTATCTTTGACTAGCGAGCATAATTGAAGTGGTGTTTTGCGCTCGTCACATACCAATCAATTTATGTCCAAATCATACTGACCAAATAGGCAACTCCGGAGCAAGTGGAGTGCACCAACACCTTCCGCTAAGCTGACAGCCTACTAGGAGTACTGGCAACCTGTCTATCGGGACCTGCGGGCATGAAACGCAGCGTCTTGGGCAAAAAGGGACGTCAGTACAAATTACGTATCGAGTATGTAAGGCATGAAAGCTGTATATAAAAGACATAAAAGAAACTTGGAGTAAAGAACTCAACTTGTAAGTTTGAATAGCTTTATGAATCATGAAACAATGTCATGCATATGCATATAAATTTCATATCATGCATAGGTATATGCATACATAATGTCATCAAGCCTCTGAGGGCATCCCATCATATCATCTCGGCCTATGTGGGCGAAATCATCAACGTATACCAGTTGATCAGGTGGTGGTGCGTATATAATGCCATAAAATTTCCTCATACCCCATATACATATAATATACGCGTATATAATGCCATCTGATCATGGGTCAATGAACATATATAAATGAACGCAATGCATAAGAAGTAAGTGAATAAGATCTCTCGGTATGTCATAAGATCAATATGCCTTTGTTTAATATCATGAAATAAACTTTATCAACTTACGTATTTTTTAGGACCCATGAACAAACGATATAATAATAGGACACATGAGGAATCAAGAACATAGGAACCCCTAGTACTTCTAAGAATAAAGTTATTTGTGAAAGTTCCGCGTTTGCTCATTTCGTTTGTATCATATGGATCATTCCAAAAGGAAAAAAGGGGTAGCCTTAACATACCTTAACTCCGTTGAGTCCTTAATACCTTCCAAGAAATTCTTTAAATAGCTCAACTCAATCTATCATAGCATAAGAAGATTCAAAATCAGTGCTGAGTAAAGGCTAAGTCCGCAACTTAAACTAGTAGCTCATTATGTAAATTTGGGAAGCATCTCCCCAGTAACAAGGGCCTCCTCCAATACCATATACCAACAATAACAACCATAGCAATACAATAAGAACAACATCAACAATAGGGTACAAAATATTTAATTAACAAGTCATCAACATGTCATGACGAGCGGCAAGCTCGGATTGAATCCCTTTAGCTCCCTTCAACCCCATTATCATACATTAGTTAACTTAACAACACGTCCAGCATGATACCAAGTAAAATCATAGGACTTCCAACCTCCAATTAATCACCTAATCCACACTCAGATAACCCAGCAATCCAACAACAACAACAAGTACAACTTTCCATTATTATGTTATCCTTTATCTTCTTATTGACAATACCAATATAAAGTTTGACATGTAAACAACACATTCATGAAAACAACAACATAAATAAGTCATTTTCCAGGTGTCCAACCATTTAAAGTTCATGGAAACAACCTTCCCAAAACAGTCCAATAAGCTTAATAACATATCAAACTATTTCAAGTCTTCTCCTGTAGTATCTTGCTCAAATAATGCAACCAACATACAAACAACTGCAAGAACATGTAGTAGAGTATTATACATACCTAAACCAGCAGCAAACCACTTGAAAGTTTATCCAAACGCAGCCCACAACTATCCTCAATGACAACACAATCTCAAAGAGGTGTTGTTCTTCGCTAGAACTAACTTTTCATATTGAAATATGGTGTAATCACTTGGATTACCCTTCAAACCCTTATGGTACCTATTTAGGAGGGTTAGGAGACGAAGTTGAGTCAAAAATGAGCAAACAATTAGCGTCCATATCGTTTTTAAAGTGAAGTAGTTCGACCATATCCTAAGTGGATCCCATTGGGAGTTGCTTGTGCAGTCTCGCGAAAATGCGAATTGCTCTCTACTACAATGTTGTATTGATGAACAATTTAATGTGTTAGAAACTAGACTAGTAGATATTCAATTTGGTATGTGTATCATCCCTTAATTCCAACTATATTGGAAGAAAATCTCAGCTACATTTTGTCACGCCCCAAAACCGAAGAGCGCGACCGACGCTCAACCGAGTGGGCCTGGTCGAGCAAGCCTGTTAGACACTTTCTACCCAACTCACTTATGATAAGAGAAGGCATGTTTTTATTAGATAAACAGGAGAAGGACCATATATATAGACATTACTAAACCATTTCATTTTTGCTACTTCCCTGTTAAGTTTCAAAATACATACATTTCTAGAACCCATATACAACCCACATAGCGTCTACGGAGCCTCCAAAGATATAAAAGAGTATAAAGAAGGTGTCGGCAACAAGGCCCCGGCTATACCTCAAAAAGTACAACAATATAAACAAAAGATATATTACATGACCCCGGAATGAAATGGGGCTCACCGAGTCTGCCGAGAAGAGGATGCAGCACTATCTCTGATCAACACTGTCTTCTATGAAACCACCTGCATCCATTTAAATATGCAGTGCCCCCGGCAAAAGGGATGTTAGTACTGTCGAATAGCACTAGTATGTATAGCTAAACACCATCTCAATAGAATGAATAATAATACAAGAGGAACCGTCAAGAATTCAATAAGAGCTTCAAATAATATTAAAACATCAAGTTAAGGATCACATAGCTTTTTAAGTCAATTCCATCATTATTAGGTTGGATTCCTTTTAGTGCCAAATTGCCACAATCCACAATACCACCGTGTTCTTACACGGAGTCCGATCTCGGCCCGATTGGCTAAGCCATCTCATGACATCAACCATATTTACTATTGCATTCACAATATCACCGTGTTATTACACGGAGTCCAATCTCACCCCGATCGACTAAGCCATCTCATTTGAGACATCAATCATGTTCATAATTTCACTCACAATACCACCATGTTATTACACGGAGTCCGATCTCAGACCGATCGGCTAAGTCATCTCATTTGAGACATCAACCATTTCAATCGATCATCTTACTTCATATTTCTTTCCCATCTTTTCAGCACATTGGCACAAGTGGCTTTAATTATAAAGTCGTTCTTGGCACTTGGCCTTATTTCATAATTCAAGTTCTTTTCCACAATCCAACATTTTTATTATCATCAATAACAACACGGTTTTCATTCAAGACTTGAGATTTCACATGTGAGCAATTTAGAATTCAAGGAACATAGAGGCGTTTCACACAATTTGGCATAACAGTCTTTAATCGAATTTGACTTGAAGTCTAGGCATATTAGCACATATTCTAAGTCTTGAACATTTCCTCAGATGATGAGATAACATGATGAAAGCATGATAATACATATTACACATATATTTGCAAAGCAAGCACATTCGGGATAGCAATTTCTAGGATGTTCAATTTGGGACTTACATCGATTGCATGAATACCGTGGGATTT